>WOGP01000655.1:0-22863 GCA_015342065.1 Leptinotarsa undecemlineata | reverse complement strand
TAATATAGATGAGTGTGAAAGTAGGGATGCAAATAACAGTGATGATTGAAAATACTTCTGAATAAAGCACATTATTCTATTGATACTAGATTTGATAAATTCATTGAAACATTGTTGTATATATTTTTATCCAACGTCAAAAGATTGAAATATATTTCACTGAGATGATTAATATCTGCGAGCTAGAAAAGCAATTGAACAGAGATACTTTGCGTACGAGTACATTGCACCACTATCCCAGAAAAGTTACATGCATTCTTGCCCTTCCAAGAAGAAAGTAACAAAATGGTTCATTTCATCTGAGAGACATACAATTTATGCTATTATTTTTCCAGAAAATATGTAAAATCAATGTGTAAATATAATAGTAATATAATAGAAGACGAAGGATCTGACACTATAACCAAATTATTCGTCTGAAATGGACTATCGAATTATTGAACAAAATTAAAAAACACGATTAGGTTGAGTATTGAGTGGGCAAGAAAAATAACGAAATCTATAATTGTTTTGACAAATATAAAAAATACATTTTTTTCCGACCAGAATCAAAACATTATATTTCGTAGCGCGTTTCGTTAACTGAGTTTTTTATTGTCTGTGAAGTGTTTTTTTCAAATATATTTTCGGAGGTTTCAATTGTACCTATAGAATTGTTTAAATGAGTTTAGCTGCATGCAATGAAACCTGCGATAAATAGGTGAGTATTTGAAATGCATTTTGTGTTTGAGGATTATTTCTCACTTTCGGTATTCTGTTGGGTCGCTAGAAATAATTTATAATTGTTTATTTCATAAGCTTTTAATGGAATTTAGGTTAGAAATTCCACGACTTGATGTGCTGCAGTTTGGCAGTCACTTCTATGATATAATACAATTTTCCAGACAGATCAGAAAGGCGACAGCTGCAAGCTGATATAATCCCAAAATTTTAAGAATTTCAATGTCTTTTTGTACTCAGTGCAATATATCTCCCCCTTATTCTTTATGAAACTCTGTTATAATGCATATTTGAACGACAAGGAGAACATGTTCATTATTGTAAAATTTCATTCATAATATGCCCAGCCAGACGCTTGGCTTCTCCTGCCAACTTAATTTCATAACGCCTTCACTCCACCTATACTTTTCTGATTGATTGATTTTCCTTGCTAAAATCGTCCAACTCCAAAACTTTTACTTTTCTCACTTATCATACCTAAGGCCCAACTTTTTTTTGTAAAAGCTCAGAAAATTTTTGTATAGTACTTTGTAAGCAATTCTTGAGCGGCCATTGCAGTGAACACAATTGCATTCAAATGAACTCAGAGTACGGGTAGAGTCGAAGTAATCTTTAAAGTGAATACTTAAAGCTATCGGCGCCCCCAAAGGCTAAAAAAACCAATACAAAGAGATAAAGCCGCTGCCATCTAGTCCACGTGAACTGGAGAATTAGCTGTTCGTATTGGATGATTTTTACTAACAGAGTTTTTTGATTGGCTGACGAGTCATAAAATTTAATTTTGAAGTCATGTTACGTTCACAAATAGAATGCGAGCTGTCGTATTATCAATGTTCAATTCAGGAACTAATCGCAATTTGAGTGTTGGAATTCGATATTGGTGCCATTATAATTACTTGAGATTTTTGTTATTTGTTTGAAATGGACAAGTACTAATAGTAATAACGAGTGTGGTAACACCGCAGGCTTTTTCCTATATAGTGATTCCAATAACGCTGGTGAAAAATGCAAAAAAGAGATACCAGTGAATAAGATTCGGATGTATTTGAATATTGAAACACAGAGAGTAAGTCTCAATGTATATAAGAATCTTCATATCAAGTTTTGTTCTTTGAAATTATTTGGAAAAAACTTGAGGACTGCAATGTTGACTATCACAAGAACATGGAAGCTAATATTTTTGAAGAATGGTTTGAAAACACATTAATCCCAAATTTGGAAACGAATAGTTCAATAGTTCATGACAACACTTCCTATCATTCGGAACAGCTCATCAAAGTACCGAATAAAAATTCGAGGAAAGATGAAATACAAAGTTTTTTAATAGATAACAATTTGTATTTTGAAGATAACTATACCAAAAACCAACTACTTGAAGTTTTACAGGCAAAAACATTTAAAACATTTGAGAGTATTGCTGAAAAGTATAGACACACCATACTGACACTTCACCGTTATTTTTGTGTTTTCAATCTCAACTCGAGTTGATTTGGGGAAAATTGAAACAAAGCATCAGGCGAAAAAGTGATTTTTCAAAATTTTATAAGAAGGTAATAGAACGCTAATTATAGAAGAAGTATCTAATATTACCGAAGAAGACTGGCTGAAAAGTATTGAAAAATAAATTTTAGTTGAAAATATATAATCAGCAATGATTATTGAATAACGAAATTAGTTAGCTCCCTAACTATATTACTAAAGGGGAGCTGTTGGAAGGTAGGTGGCACTATATAATTTACTTGAACTATACGTATTCGGTACATATCTTGGAGCGTTTACGGCAGCCCTTACGCACTGCAAGCTACCCAATTTTGTTGATACATTAAATACTGACATCGTACTGCCATCGCCCTCTGGTGGTCGGGATAAGTACTAAAATGTTACGTGGTACGAAAATGCCACTTCTGACACCATATAGAAGTAAACACACGGTGCTTCTGAGCTTCTATGGACTTTGTATTATCTAGTTAGATCAACAAACAACTGAAAAACAGTGTAAACGTATCCTTCAACATTACTCGTATTACATCAGTAATCTTATACTCAGGCAAGCACTTCGCAATATATCATTCATGCTGTATGAAAATTCTCATAAATCCTCCACAAAAATTTTAAAAAGTTCAAGCATATCATACCCTCCAATTTGAATGGTTCATCTCGATCGAATTTTCGTAGAGCTTGGAATTCATACACTGAACAAGTATATATATGTAGATATAGACAGTTCAAAATTGATTATATCGTCAACACTAACAACAAGTTTGAATCCTTTTCCTGATTCCTCTGATAGTGGAGTAAACGGAGCAAATGATTAATAATTTTGGAAACTTAGGTAACAGTTAGGTAAAATATTAGAGTTGTGCTTTGAATTATAAAAAAACAAAGCTCACAACTTAACAGGTTACTTCGAAAATTTTCATCATGCAACTCTTGTTATTTTGAGGTCACATTGTTCAATTTGGATTTTCTTTTTTTTGACTGTATTTGTTCCTTCGATATGATTAGTTTAAGTGTTGCGGTGATTTCAATATTAATTGATATTTCAGAATATTTACAGTTTTTATTTCAATACTAAAATCATATAAATTCCACAGCTCGTTTAATTGTACACGTTATACGAGAATGGGCTCAAAAGTTTTCAACCTAACAAAGATACAAGATAGTTTTTCAGTTTTTTTTTTCATTTCTCAACAGTCTCATTTCAACTCTAGACTCTTCTCCCAGCGATGTAAATAGCACTCGGCCAAATAGCACTCGCCGTTTTTCTGTGCGAAATAATTGTTCACGAAGGTTATTACCTCTGCATTTGACAAAAATGTATGTCATTGGAGCACAATTTTCAGATGAGGGAACAAAAAGAAGTCGCTTGAAGCTAGATTTGGTGAGTAAGGCGGATGATCAAGAAGTCTTGGTGAAACAGGATTTTCTTTTTCTGCAAATAAATCCGATTTTCCACAAGTCGCAAATGTCCTTTATGAAGATAATCAATCAAACTAACCCCATGACTATCCGAAAAAATAGTCACCATCACTTTCCAGCCGAAAAAAAGTGTTTGCTTTTTTGGAGCCGGTTTCCCCTTTACTGTATGGACTGTATTTATTGTTTCGGGCGTATAATGGTGTATCCAAGTTTCATTTACAGTAATCAATCGGCACATTTTTTGTCTAACTTGAGCAAATGCGGCTCCCAACGCGTGGACAGGTTTCTCGTGCCTAAATGTTAATTAAATATGTGATAAACATGTTCATTTGACATATTCATAACCCTCTGCTATCTCTCTCGCTTTAATTCGGCGGTCGTCTAGCACCATTTGGTGAACTTTGGCGATGTTTTCGTCGGTAGCTGCAGTTTTTGGACGTTGCGAACGTTCATAGTCGCCCAAGCTCCTACGGCTACGTTTGAATTCAGCTGCCCAAAATTTCACTGTAGTAAATGATGGCGCAGAGAAACAAATATTTATTGACAGCTTGAGACTCCATTTTGTCCATTTTCATAAAAGCACTCACATCAACTCACTAAAACGACTTTTACTTAACAACTGCGCGTCCAAAATGAGTGAAACTTTGGCGAGTAACTGTCAATACAGATGAACAACCAAATTCACTAGCTTTTAAACTACTCAAAATGAATATAGAGGCACATCCATAAAATCCAATAAGTAAAACATATTTATTATACATTTTAAAACTTAAACAATGAATATTGATGTATTGGGTGGAAGGAGGATACGTAGGGTGCACCTCAACAAATTTCAAGTTGCTAGAACAGTGGCATTGATCGAAGTAGGGTATTCAAGGCTTCGTGTAGCCCAAATGCTTAATATGAGTCATTCTGCCGTTTCCAGAGCTTTGAATCGCTACCAAATTTACGGCATAGTCAAAAGAGCCTCTCCCAGTCGACAAAGGGCAACAACCCGCAGAGAAGATCGTTTCTTACGATTTTGGGCAATTAGGGGTCGCACCGATTCTGCTAGAACACTGTAAAATCACCTTATAGAAGCTACGGGAACGCGAATTTCGAACCAAACGATACGAAACCGACTTCACGAAGTACAACTCCATCTAAGACGACCTGCTAGAGCCCCTAGATTAACTCCAGCTCATTGAGGAAATCGTAGAAACTTTTGTCAAGAGCATCGTAATTGGAGTTTAAAGCTGTGGGCCAATGTAATGTTTACAGATGAAGAAAATAATTTCATGTTATTCAATAATGACGGACGTGTTCGGGTATGTAGACGTCCCGGTGAACGCTATTTGGATGACTGTGTGCAAGAAATTGTTTCATTTGGAGGTGGATCGATAATGGTATGGGCTGGTATAACTTTGACAGGACACACGGACCTTGTGATATTTCGGGAAGGGACTTTAACGGCTGTCCATTACATAGAGGAGATATTGGAACCTCATGTCGTCCCATTTGCCCAAAATATGGGCGCTGGGTTCATTTTACTACAAGATGATGCCAGGCCACACGTAGCCAGGGTGGTGAGAAATTTCCTACAGGAGCACAATATTAATATCATGAGATGGCCAGCTGATAGTTCGGATTTAAATCCTATTGAGCAGCTCTAGGATTAACTGGAGAGACGTTTGAAGGATCATCAACCCTTCCAAAATCTGAACCAAGTTGCAGATGCTCTTTTGACGATTTACGAGCAGTTACCACAACAAATAATTAGAAATTTGGTGAAAAGCATGCCTCGTCGTTGTGCCGAAGTTGTTAGAGCCAGGGGTGAGTGTACTCACTATAATTGTACAATTGTATAATTGTTTTTGACAATCATTTGTATTTCGTTTTAATCGTATTACCAAACAGCATTTTGAAAACAAAGTAAGTTAAGTTTAATAAAGGCACCTATAAACTATTTTATACATATAAATGTTTGACAAAATAATACATATTTTTTTACTTATTGCATTTTAAGGACATGTCTCTATATTCATTTTGAGTAGTTTATTTACGAGTGCTGCCATCTTCATGTTGCTTTCGGCAACTTTTCAGACCACCTCGTAGTTTAATTTTCAAACCGTGTATTCAATTTCTTTGATGAATCGTCAACCCAATTGAAAATAAAATCATGTGACCGTATTAGTACAGTCGAATTAGCTAATAAAAGAGGGCAGCAATGGAAGAAAATTCACAATTATCTTTCGGAATTCGTTGGGGGGTCATTAGCAGTCTAAATTTAAGTTCCCGGGCACGAGACCCGTTGCTTCATCCACCATCTTAAATTCAAGGGTTGATTTTTGTTTATTGAATAACTCGTTTATTTTCAATTTTACAAGAAAAACAGTTATTACAAAAGTTGTTCAAAATTAGATTCCCTACAAGTTTGGTTCCAATCAATTTTTACCTAGGATAGATTTTTTCCGATTTATACCCGAAAAGAGGGAGTGCATTTTTTTATTGAACATATCGTTTATTTTTAATTTTATGAGAATAATTATGATAAACAAAGTTGTTTGAAATGACATTTCCCACAATTTTTGTCCCTATCAATTTCTCTTTAGAATCGATATGTTTCGATTTATACCTGAGAAAAGGAGGGGCAAAAATCATATTATTGTATTATCACGTCTATTTTCGATTTAACAAAACAAATTGTGATTATAACGAACAGATTATGTCAATCTTCATCTATCCAAATAGGAAGGCTAAATTATTTTCCAACCTTGACGCTACTGGAGCATTTTCAAAGACTTTCATTTTATAGTTGGTTGTGAGATAGGAATTCAAGTTAGAATTTCCAAAATAAATATGTAAACTATCCTCTTTTCAAAATTTGTTATTTCAATTTCCGAATCAAATACATTTCATCCTCGTTTACTCGACTATTGGTTCATTCGTAGTTTTATAGTGGAGTAACGTTTCTTCTTTCTCTGATTTTTATAGTATGCCGTCCCCAAACAGGGGCAAAAAAAGTGAACTAATGTATGTATGCGTAGTAGGCTGCGTTATGTTACTTATGCTATACAAGATAAGATAGAGACTTAGTTGGATAAATCGTAACAGGGTGTTTGATCAATTGTTACATAAGTAGATGCGCCATGTCGGTTTTGTTGCAAACTTTTCCCTTGTGAAAGATGAGTTTTTAATATTTTTATATCTGGAAGACGTGCTCACAGTGCGATCAAAAAACCTATACCAAGCGTCATCGATTTGTGGATCCGTAATGAGTCAACAAAGTAATAAAAAAAAAGATTTGGCAACTGCTTGGAATAACCTTACTTTTCAACAGAGAATTGATTTTATTCATAAATTCACCCATGAAAATTGAAACCCTGGAAACATTTCAAATGAACAATATGTAAATAATGCAAACTGTCATACTACAGTAATACATCGTTATTTGACGCGTTTTCTGGCGCTCATGTATTCAAAACGTATTCATCTGTGATTCAAATAAATTCATTTGAACGTATTGAACGTTCATGATGATTCAAAACTATGATGATGATGATTCAAAACTAGCTTAAGTTTGGTTTTGAAAGGGAATTTGACGTTACGTCAGTTGTCAGTTTCTGCTTTATTTTGTTGTTGTTGGTCCATATTTTAAACAGAAAAATGAATTCTGGTACACTGGTTTCAAAAATGCAGCTACATTTGTGATATTTATGCAAAAAATTGTATGCACCAATTTGAGTCTGATTGAGATTAGAGAATATTGAATAGTTTGTTTTTATTATTGAATTTGACATGTGACACAAATTGAATCATTCCATTCTGACGAATCTTATTATTATTATTATTGAATGCCAGAAAACACTTTTTTGATCTTAAAATCTAATAAATTGCTGACAACTGACGTTCATATAGCTATCTCTTTTTAATGTATCGTGTGCAAGCTTTGCTATCATCCGAATACGAGCTCTCTGTAATTGAATGTAAACGTTAATGGTTTTGTCTTCCTTTTTCACTTGAAGGAGAAAAGGATGCTATATTGAAATATGTGTTTTTTCGAGTAGCATCTGTTATTTGAAAAGTTTTGCCCGTTTTCATAAGTCTACTTTGAACTGCAATGTCTCACTGAATACTTATGGGGTTGGATACCTCGTTCACAGGCAGATGCGGCGATGACAAACATGTTGTTTGTCGTTCCCTTCAGCCTAGTTCGAGGAATGATGCTCTGAAGGAATTCGATTTTCAATTATCGGAAATCATCGACTTGATAGACACTACATTTCACTGACGAGTGGCCAAACAGCCCGAAACCGGTCTATATGTGAGTTCCAATAATTGAAAATAGATTGAAATTCGATTGTTGTATTGCCAACAACATATGTAGGAGTAACTTCAGAGAATAATCCTGCACTGACACCTGTCTGATATAATCCAACGCCCTTCGTTGTATTAACCAGGGGAGTAGTTGTTTTCTGATAAGTGTTAGTCCATTAACCTACAGTGTAGGTAATTAGAGAGTGGCCTAAACGAATTGTTCTTTTAGATAATTTGATTTACAGCCAGTCTTCAAGTATGCCTACTCAATTTGCGAAATTTTTGTTTTGTGTTGTCTTTAGGTACATTGAACTATTTACGGAATAATTAATATAGTGTTGACGACTTTTATGAAATTTCAAAATGAATAATTAAACGAGCACTTACTTTTTAGTGTATAAATGAAAGTAATTCTGTATTGAAAGGATTTAGTACTTTATTGACTTATTTCGGAATCACAGTATAGTGTATACTCATGTTTTGCAAGGATATGATTCTGGTACAAAAATATGTATATGGATTTTGTAACAGAATCGATGATCACCTACTGAAATAGATTCTTTCTTCTATTTTTTGGGTTAGATAATGAAATAATGGTTCGTCATCAAAGGATATAATACTCTTCATATTTCCTTTAACTGTCAAATATTTCCAGTTAAATTTTTTTCAAAAAAAAGTTCCTATATTGTAGAATCACACTTTTGCTTTTGTTAATCCAGTTCAAAACACTAGAAGAATGAATCTTATACCCTGTACATAGAGTTGGTGTTGTGATCATTCTTTTATTGCAGAAAACAAACATATATATTTTTAATATTTTAGATTTTAAGTTGTACAAAATATATCCCCATTTAGAAAAATAGTTTTCTTTATGTAAATAAATCTCGGGTACTCGACACACTTCACAAACACATTACACAGGTTTCTGCGATTTTTTAGATATTTACTTCATCTTTGTTGTAATGACGTTTTGTGTTCTTTTCAATCGAAAGGGGAGGTAGGTTTAGATTCTCGTTTGCATGGTGTTCTGTTAAATCGTTAGGGTTTGTTCATAGAGGAAGGAATTTTGTTATGATTGTTATATTAAAATTCTGATGGTGACCACCTTTTCACGAAGATAATATTGGAAGGTTGCCAAAACCATTAAAGTAGAGAAAGCAATGACATGAGTCACATAGATCAGAAGTATATAAGTTGACTTATGGTTCTTGCCCAAAACTTTACATTGGTCAAACAGGGAGAACCTTTTCTCAAAGAATAAAAGAACGCCGAATTATTATTTTGAATGTGGAGTCCTGCAAATCATATTAAATTATGAAAATGCTTTAGTTTTATCCTATATTTTCTTTGTGGTATGTGTGGTACAGTTATTGCACAATAATTTTACGGCACAATGTATTGTAGCTATTATACTCTCCTCTAAAACCACTGTGGCATGGTATATTGAAACA
Organism: Leptinotarsa undecemlineata; assembly: GCA_015342065.1. NCBI lineage: Eukaryota > Metazoa > Arthropoda > Insecta > Coleoptera > Chrysomelidae > Leptinotarsa > Leptinotarsa undecemlineata. The sequence goes on along the minus strand of WOGP01000655.1, from coordinate 13,477 downwards.
TGCAAATAAACTTCTTGGTCCACGTTTGTCAGAGGATTTTCTCAACTCTCAAAAAATAGATTTCACCAGAAAAAGAAGTCTTTAATATTTTATGAGTATTTACTTGACATACATAATATTTCTTCTGCCTCTTTCGGTAACAGGAATCCCAATAGTGCTTCAGTGAGAAGGTGAGGTTTGCCAAGATTTGTAGACAGATTTGACACTGACTTGAAACATTTTACTAGATCCATCAGAAGCGTAATTATTAAAAAAATATGGTGATTTTTTAAAAATTGTTTGAGAAAATTTGATATTGAAAATTTTCCTTTAGATATTACGCTACTGATGATCACCACTTAACGTGTACCCAGCATGATTTTTTATCAAGAACAGTATTGATATTTTTGTTTGTTTTGAAGTAGGTAAGGTATTAAGAGTTTTTACAATAAGGAAAATAATTTTTCGAATTGATCTTGATTGAAAATTATGTTGATCGCATATTTTAATGAAGCACGCCAATGTTTTCTTTGGTTTTATTCGCTTACAGGTGGCTAGTATATCGGCTTTTCTTGAAAAACAAATTCAGAAAGAAAATGACAGTGTGAACAATTCTAAATTTTTGTATGGAACTGTAAAATAATTACTTATTTTTTCATTAAACTGCTGATGCTCACTTACACTACAATCCTTTTTGTTAAATATATAGAATGGTCTAGTTTTTTATTTGCTATTGTTGGCAAACCATTTGGACTTCGTGGAAACCCTTCGTCGCATAAAAAATTACTTAATGTGGAAATAAACAATTTCCTCTCTGGTAAAGCACCAGGAAATTGCTTCTCGAAATATCACCTTTTCTTTCAAGCTCTTCGATATACAGGCTTATCCAAATAAAGTGTGCATCACTGACATTATTGAAGGGATGAAATCGTCGAAATCAGCCAAATAACTAGCATTTTCTATGCGTATTGAGATGTAAGAAACAATATCAATATCGAGCAGCGCTGTTTTCAACCTGCTACAGATATCATCAGTGATGCTAGGCTGAACCACGAATACATTGCTGGACGAGATCCGTCCTCCACCCTCCTTGGAGGATAGAGGACTTACTTTTAGGATTACTTTTTTTCTAGGCAATACGTTTGAAATTGAACATTAAAATTTTATTTTTACTAAATACCTGGATAAATCACATATAGACCTGTTAGAAGACATGTTTAGAGTCTTGTTGGTATCCACTTGCCCGTCAATGAACCGAGCAGCGCACTAAATAGCCAGAATGTCGTGTCGCGCTGCAATAGGCCATCCTACGTCATTCTGCATGAGCGCAGTACTGCCCGGATGTCAGTAGGCTAGCGTTGTTGGTTATTAAGAATATACCGTCTTCTCTGGCAGAAAAATGTGATATGCTGTAGATGTGGTACTAAAGAAGAAAATATTTTTTCAAGAGTCATAGCCTAATACCAAATGGTATATCAAACATTTCGAATTAATGAGTATTTCACTAAAACATCTGATTTAAATAATCAGAGTGAGGCCGCAGAAATTGTCGTTCTGGATTATTTTGAAACCCACCATGAGAACTTCATAATAAGTCAAGGATTCTATCTTCTGGTACGATGCCAATCATTCTTAAAAAACGAATTCGTTCTCGATGAATACCATCCAGTTCCTGCTCCCTTGGGTGGGGATAAAGAAAGAAGACATGCTCTTTGTCATTGTCGACAGTTTCTGAGAAATTCTGTAATGGTCTATGGTCCAACAACTTCAATTTTGGTAATTTTGAGATATATGAGCCTTCATTAGGTACTGATCAAGAGGATCATATCTCGAGTTCATGAGTGTCTTTCTGAAAAAAATCCTAGATGAACTAGGTCTTATTCAATGATAAATGAATAGGAATGATTGGCTCTATTCAGTATCCTCCAAAGTCTTCTGACCTGAGCCGTCTTGATTTTTGTTATGAAGGTATTTGAAGAATTCAATTTGTATGAAACACCATGCTGACGGTACATTAGTAACACAAAAATTGCAAGGTATCGATGACAAAACTATTTCGAGCAGTTTAACAACGGGCACTGAAATAAATCAAAGAAAGAGGTGACGTCTTTAAGCGTCTGCTGAAATGGAATAAGCCATCGTCCTTGAAATATCGGCGCGAATAATAATAATAACACGGAAATTGGAAAACCTCAGACCATTTCTGAATGTATATAGAGAATTCAAAGTAATCCTAGTTTCGGGTACAAAAAAGTCGACTGGGGATTTTCTTGCTCCTTCGGAATCCTATTGCATCAGAGTGTTCGTATTACTACATCCAAATCTTGCTATGTCAAATTCTCACCTCGTCGAAGTTAACCCTTTTATTTACGTCATTGGAAAGCGAGTTATACCGAAAGATTCCTCTTTGACAGCATGGGTCATCGAAGTCATCTAGGCAAAGACAGTTACAAGAACGTTCATATTTTGGTGTCGTCAGTGGAAGGGAAGGGGATTCCCCTAGTGAAAATTTTACGTGAGGATAATGAAACGTGAAGCAAATTCGACAGAGTAAGACGTTAATTTACCTCACTGAAAAAAAATCTTTTTTTTTTATTGGAGATTATTTTTTAATAGAAGAAATATTACTTTAGAGCCTTCCATATGAAAAAACAATTCACTCAAACAGTGGAAGTTTTCTTATTCATTAATTTTATTAAACTTAGATCAATTTGAAATAGGGTAAAGAACTCTTAAAAAGACAAGTCATACTATTCTCTGTTTTATATTCAAGTCTGTTAGTTCTTATTGTTGTTTACTTACAATCACATGAAAATTCATATTTTTGTTTAACTTTTTCATTGAAAGTCCGGTTCAAATTATATAATTGATATTATTCATTTATTCATAAATGAAAAAGAATGAAATAAATTAATTTAAAAACTCTAATATTAGAAACTCAAAACTCATCTCTAATTGACTGACGTACTCGACTGAATTTTTCTACGGCAGGTAGGCCTGTCATTATTGAGAATCATCATTTTACGCAAAAATAGGTACTGATCAAACTTCACTTGTCATGACGAAAATCTTAAAACTAAATTTGTCACTTGGTGAAAATGTTGATCATCAGTTGATTCTCAAGACCAGTTTACAAAAAAAACACACTACTAAGTAAATTTAACCACTCACTGTGCAATATTTCAAAAGAAAGTAAACGCCTACCTTTTCCAAGCCTGAGTAGTTAACCTAAAAACCTATATACATTTGGTAGCGTATAAAGCCAGCCCTAAGTATATCATTTCACACTTACATAACATTTCGCTTTATGCTTTCGTGTGTATCAGTTTGTGGCAAAATTAACACGAAAACCATGGTGTCTACACTCCTACACTTTTTTTTTTGGTTTTTTCAAAAAGACTGTCCCTCTGCAAGCGAGAGGATCCGTGTGTGCCTCAGAATACTTAAGCCAGTCACGACGCAACAGCCACTTGTGAATTATGTGAGTGTTTGTTATCTTTTCTTCTCCTAGTTTAAAGGGAGGTACATTTCACTACCTAATGTAAAACAGTTGCAAATGGTGTCAGCGGTGGAATTGAATTTGGACAATGTTGTATAAAATTAGTTTTGAGATGCACCTCCCTTGATGTCTGTGATATGGTCCTTGCTTCTAAACTTTGTCCATGAGTAGAGAGTAGTGACATTATTTTCAAGTTCTTATGGATTATTACCTCTCAGTAGTTGATTTTTGTAGTAGCTCCCTGAATTCATCACGAATGCACGTTTTTGGAATTCATTCAATTCGTTGCATTATATGTATTAACATCCTTGGTAACATAAATAAAAAAGAATAATATGAAGATCGTGGGAAAAATTGGTATGAGTCATTCTTTGTGATCTTGTTTCTTTGTTTCATAAATCAATCTAACATACCAATGAATTTCAACAATCACATAATGTTTGTGTTGAAAGTATCAGAACAGTGTATATTTTTTGTACATCATCACGGTTTATGCCTTTGAAACTTCTTGGAACTGTTAGTATTCACGATTCAATGTAGGGTCATCTATGTTCTGTACATATGGGCTGAAAAGTAGAAGATTCAATTTGGGACCTTGTGGGAATCCCAAATCTAATAAGTAGAGTTCATCACAACAAAGAGTCCTCTGAAATACAATGGTGTCAAATCATTCTGACATAATCGAATCGAATAACAACGTCCAGTTATGAAATAAAATAGACATCAATTGCGTCACCATGGGAAGGTAGAGCAAAGTTTGCTTTCTACAGACTTAAAAATAATGTTTTGAGAATGTATCCCAGATTGAAAATTTGTCAGATAATCAGTAGTCATAATACAGAAATATAAACAGTCACATGGAGTGGTGAAGCATTCTGTGATCATCAGCTGGAAATTAATGACTGACAAAAATATATCGCTGGTTGTCCGCTATAAAAGAAACACCTTTACAAAGGACTGGTCTGTCCCCCCTCAGAAAGAGGATCCATATCACAGAACTTAAATCAAGAGTTTGGTGATGTCTATAAATTCGCATGAAACATATTTCTCGTAGAACGCCAAATTTCGTAGATCGTCTTAAAGTCTAAATAGTCTGTCCATGATGAAATGTCAGGGTGTACTTACTCTACAAGAATACTATGTCAGTATGATAAAATGCGTGTGTTAATCAAATCTGCGAATCAATCAGCTGTTAAATCCAATTATGATGAAAATTTGTCATAAGAAACCTTTGTCTGTGTTACAGATCACCAAATTTCAGTTGGGAAGCCTACGACAGTTGCAGTTTCCAAAATTTTTTCACAGCTTCTCACAATTATTTCATTCTGAAAATATATAATGGTAACCTGCAATATTATTTTTTCTTAGGTGGAGCAGAAGAAACCGCCACGGATCCAATTCCCAACGCAGCCAGATCATTGATTACCGGACTGGGTATATTAGGTCACACCTACGGTCTCCGTCTGGAAGGGTGCGGTGACCAAGACAGAGTTTAGATGAGCACCAATCAAAATACCTGTTTCAAAGATCTTCTCTTCCTTGATAGAATCGATAAGATGAATCCTAAGTTGATGACACGATCTTACTAATCTTTTGTAGAAGCAGAATTCTGGAGAAGTTTTCAGTGCATTTGAATCAAATATTGTTGGGAGATTGTCTGTATTGGATTATAAAATCACCAACAGACCTTTAAACTTTCCGAAAAAAAAATTAATGATTATTGTTCATCAGTTCTACAAGAAAATGATTATATAATCAGGAAGTAACCCAAATCTTTCCATTTAAACTGAAAATTGATGACGTCACTACCATTGTGATTTACTCCCTCCTTTCAAACCACGTTTCAAAATGTATATGATTTTTGTGAAGCAGAAACAAAGTACATGAGTGAATATACGGCAAAACCATTTAGTTAGTGCTACTCAATGAAAATTACAAATATAAAGTTTTTATATTTGGAATTTTATATTTTTCATATTATGAAATGCACAACAAGAATACAGAAAAATAAGATTAAATTATGCAATACAATGCATTTTGGTTTTGCCCATATTGAATATATCAAATGTTATTGACGTCACGACCAACCGTTTTGAAAAAACTAATGACAAAAAAATTGTAAAAATATGAAACAAGGCACTATCATCATACATGTAGTTTTCACCCATCCGGTTATCCCAATATCAGTGGAAAGGTCCATTTTGATAACTTTATTATTGAAGAAGTACTACTTTTTCAGTACATTGGTCAAATATCTGACAAAGTCTTAATTGTGTGTTCTAGAGTGGTTGATAAAACTGATACTTCCTGGCACATAAAATTGGGTAGGTTATTTTTATTTGAATTAAAATAATACATCTTGTTGAGATCATGCACTGGTTGAAACTATAACTTGTCCTGAAAAGAACAGATGAACAAACGAATATGGAGTTGACAAGTTGTTAAAATATACCAGACGATATTTCAAAAGTGACTTCAAAAATGTATGAACAAGTGGTTATTACCTCAAGTTGATACACCCTTGAATGAATAAACGTACTCTAGGGGTTTAGTCGAATTTTTAGCAGAAACGGAGTTTTTTAACATTACTACAAAAAGAATACTTCCGACATAAACTGTTGTTAGAAACAAACAAGATTATTAATTTTCAAATATATGTTGTTTCCTATATATGTTTAGCAAGCATTACCTTGATATATCATTAGAAGTTTCCCTTTAAATAAATTGAATGTGTTACAATGAATATTTGTCGTTTTTATTCATACTCCTTCCTCAAAATTTGGAAAATTCAGTTGGGTTTAAAAACGAGGGTTTTTACTTAGTAAGCAGATGCTATTTCAATGATATTAACTTTCTGGTAGTGAATTACGAGCATTATTCCTTACGCAACATGGGAATTCTCTGTGAAATAGCAAACAAAATAGAAATTAGTAAACTTTCAAAAACTGAAGAAGCAAGTTGTTTCACGCTGGGTTGACGTTATTGAAATTCATGTGTATGCTCTAGATTTCGCAAAACCGTTGTCAAACAAACAGCGGCTCAAAATTGGCCTAATAGCCTGCTGAGATAACATCGTAATAAATTCTCGCCTGAAATCAAATTATATATCCGATGAGTTTCAAATAATTTGAATTTACCGCTTAAAATAACATTGAACATTTCGAACATAACATTAAGATCACTGAAACTTGACCTGTCAACATCAAAGTGCCGTAAGATGAGTGTCTCTTCTGTAAGAAATTCTATGTCCTCATCCTTAGGGTTCTTTTTTTGGAGTCTCTGGCAACAGCACAAGAATAATGTTTTCAGCATTATACTTGTGTTTCCTCCTCCCAACTGTCGTCACAAGAATAATGCTTTTAGTATGCTTTTTACGTATGCTAATAAGTTATAGCTTAGGGCCCCGACTTTAATGATATGTTTTTTCTAATCACTAATGCCGATTCCAAACTCAGCATAATGAAACATCTAAAACATCTGAATTCCGAATTTGAAGTCGGAATTTTCAAATAACGTTGTAGAAAGTGAGGTTAAGGTTCTTTCCTTTCTCAACCACGGGAGCCAAGTTCCAACCACAAACCGAGAGTAGTAGTTTGTGGTTCCAACTGTTTGATAAATTCGTACTTTTTTTTCTTAGTTATGTCCTGAAGTCAGTGACAGCTTATACTGACAGCTAATACTGACAGCATCTCAGAGTAATAATAAGACATAGAGTTGCCATGCCTATACCAATACAATACGTGTATTTTGAATCGGGTATCGTACTATCCTTTTCTGTGCAACTTTGTCGAGGGGGGATGGCGGGTAATGAGGGGTTATGGAGACTTTGTTTACATTTGAAGTAAACCATAAAACAATAGCGGGTGGTTTAGTTGATGATCGGAGGGATATTATATATTTATAAAATAAATCATTTCAGGTGAAAAGGTATTTATTAATAATGATTATGGAAATGAGGCCAGTTTTTCTACCACCCACTAGATTTTTATTCATGTATAGCTTTATAATAAAGCACATGGTTTACTAGGTTAAAATTAAATTATTTCAAATGAACTAATTCTTAACAATGATGAATGTTAATTTTAAAAGTAATGAACTTTGCTTCATATAATCAGATGAAGAAATTTGTGATTTATTCTCAGATTTGATGAACAAGGTTGTGAAGTCCGATATAAAGAATTTTCGATTAGAAATCATGAATATTTATAAATACGACTGAGGTTTGATATTATTATGTGATTTCATTCAAAATTGGTATCTAGGGGTATTTTTGGACCGATATTATGTTTTTTTTTCAATAATTCAACCTGACAAATTCTATAATTACGAAAAAAACATTAATGTAAATGAAAAAAACTGTATTCAAAAATGAAAAATATGTTTTTCATATGTGTGCCATAGGTCATATTCATTCTGTGATCAACAGCTTAAAAAGCTTTCTGCTCAATGTTCAGTTTGTATACTAAATAGTTATTCCTGTGCAACCGGTGTTAAATAAAATAAGAATAAGATAAAAAAATTATCATTAAAAATATCCCCTACCAAACCCCTACCAAAATGTCGGTCCATAAAGACCCCTAGATACCAATTTTGAATAATCATGATTTCTAATCGAAAATTCTTCATATGGGACCTCATAAATCGTACCCCTTGTTTATCAAATCTGAGAATGAATCACAAATTTCTTCATCTGATTTTATTAAGCAATGTTCATTACTTTTGAACTTAACGTTTATCATTGTTATGAATTAGTTCATGTCAAATAATTTAATTTTAACCCAGTAAACCACGTTTACAGCCATACATAAATAAAAATCTAGTAGATGGTAGAAAAACTGGATTCATTTCCACAATCATTAATAATACATCAGATTTCCTATAGGAACTATTTGAACAGAATAATTTTCACCTGAAATGATTTATTTTATAAATATATACTATCCCTTCGATTATCAAGTAAACCAACCGCCACTGTTTTAGGGTCCAACGTACTTTCCATAAACAAAGTTATGCTGCCTTCAATGTAAGGACGCAAAATGCCTCCCTATTGTCTTTTGTTACTCTGAGACAGCATCGTATTACTTGTGCGGTACTGACAGTTTATTGTGACAGTAAACATGACAGTATAAAATAAAGTCCAAACTGTAAAAGTACAAAGGTTGAGTTGTTGCTGATAGGAATGCTTTATTACCAATACACAATAGCCTAGTCATTCATTTCAAATATCAATTTTCGTTTGTTATTGGATACCTAATGAAAGGAACTTTGAAAATGCAATTTTCATTGTACTTGCTGTTAGCATTTTCAGTCATATCAGTAATCGCACATGAGGAAGATGTGTACACTATCAAATATACAGCAGATAATTTTTCACAGGAAGTTGCAAAGAAAAATCACTTTGTCATGTTTTATGCACCCTGGTAAGAACTTACTAGTTATACTACTTATCTAACCTAAGTGATTACTTTTATTCAATAAGTGTTACAAGAAAGGGGACCAGTCCCCTTGCAATTTTTAAAAATTCATGTTTTTCCTTTGTAAAAACATTACTGGTAGTTGTGGTTCTGCATGAATGTTACCACTAAAAATCAACAATACAACTTCTCAAATTTTGCGACTCAAGGCTGATGCATGAATAGACCTTAAATTTTATATTGCTTCATTCTAGGTGCGGACATTGTCAGAAATTCGCTCCAAAATGGGAACAACTTGCAGAAATGTTGAATGAGGACGAGAACAATAATATTAAAATCGCCAAAGTGGACTGCACAACAGCCAGTGAAGTGTGTTCCGAACAAGATATAACAGGATACCCTACTCTAAAGTTCTTTAAAGTTGGTGATAATGAAGGGGTAAAGTTCAGAGGTACCAGAGACCTCCCGACAATCACAACTTTCATCAATGAACAGCTGCGAGAGGTATGTTTCATGAACAGAATGTACGTGATTGATATTAAACCAAATTTATTTCTTCAGGGTGATGGGGAAATTACTGACACAAACATTTCTCAACCAGTAGACGGACTGCATGAACTCACAGAGGAAAATTTCGAAAATCATGTTGCAACCGGAAAAAATTTCATTAAGTTTTATGCTCCTTGGTGTGGACACTGTCAGGTAAGGATTAAGTTGCTTACAAAATGTGAATTTGATTCATTCAAAGAAAAAGGTTTGTCAATTATTATTTCATTTCTTTCAGTATGGAAAATTCTTTTATTCTAGAACATTTTTTTCTTTTAAAAAAACAGGCAACTTTTGCAACAATCTTCAAGTTGAAATTGGATTTTTTTTATAAAAAAAAATTATATGCTCATTCCATATGAGGGATTCATCAAACCTAAAACATTATTCATATATTTTGTTCAACTTTGTATAAAAAAACTCATCATTCCTCACAAACTAAATAGAATTCTCAATTTCCTTTCCCTTCTACTCCTTAGCACCAGTTTCGACTTCTGAGGTTTGTTGTTCAGAGGGGTGGGGGTGATAGCTGGGTAACGGGAAAACAGGTTTTTTCAATACAACCTAAAATTTTTACAATGGATGCAGTACTTTTATCTATTCTCAATTACCGAAAAGAAATAATTATACCAATTTTTTAAATTAACTCAACTTATAAACTTTTATATTGTATTTCGTGTGTGTGACCATTGAAGTTGATATTTTGTTAATTTTTTACAATTATATGATTGATCTATGTCTATTTCTTCACTTCTTTCAAACAATATTCCAGTTGAATATTTCCAATCTTCATTGAATATTTTTTCCAAAAATATTTTTTGTGCCTTCAAATTCTCTTAAATGTATCTCCACCACACCACTCCCTCCTTAAAATTCATAACCCAGCTGAGTTTGTATCAAAGAAAAATAAAAAATCTTAAGTAAATGTATATTTACAAATTGTTTTACGAATTTAAATTTGGGAAGATTTTTGATTTCTCCAAAAATTATTAGTAATAAAACACTTCCTTACCAGTATTTTTGAATGTATTTTTATTGCATTTTTAAAACTTGAAAAATATTCGGGATGCACCAGTAAAAAAAATATTGATAACATTTTTGGCTTAACTGGAAGTACAAAAAAATTAGTACACAAAATTCAATAAACATTGTTTGCAGGCAACTGAGAAATTTGACCATTCCAGAACTTTTGTTTACTGTATACCTATATATTAGTAAGATAATATTTATTTCTAGAAATTAGCTCCAACTTGGGAACAATTGGCTAAAACTTTTGAATTTGAATTCGACGTGAGCATAGGAAAAATTGACTGTACGCAACACAGGACAATATGCAACAATTTCGAAGTCAAGGGTTATCCCACACTATTGTGGATTGAAGATGGAAAGAAGGTAAAAAATGTTTCATTTTACTTGTGGGAGAGTATTTATATTTTGGTGAGCATGCAAGGATCACAAAAAACATGTTTTTACTATTTTTTTTTTGACAAAAGTGAAACTATACAATGAGGATGTTTCACCTTTCACTATCTGAAAAAATAAATATTGTAATGGAGAACTCACAATGTTTATTTTGTTCAGGTTGTGGAAATAATTTTAGTTCGATACCAGTAAATATGTTTTGAAGAAGGCTTGTTGTATTTTCTAGATCGAAAAGTATCAAGGGGACAGAGGCCATAACGACCTCAAACAGTATGTCAACAAAATGCTGGGCACCCAAAAGGAAGGACAGGCTGAACAACCTTCAAAAACCGTTACCAAAGACACTTCTGGTGAACTCACTGGTGACACCTTCCAAACCAATATTGAGTCTGGCATAACGTTTGTCAAATTCTTCGCCCCATGGTGTGGCCATTGCAAAAGACTCTCCCCCACTTGGGACGGCCTGAGAGAGAAGTTCTCCACCAACAGTAAAGTCAAAATCTTCAAGATTGACTGTACGTTAGAGGAAAATAAGCAACTGTGTAACGACGAAGAAGTGGAAGGCTTCCCTACTTTGTTTTTGTACAAGGATGGAGAGAGAATATCAGAGTATAGTGGCAGTAGATCTTTGGAGGATCTGTATGAGTTTGTGTTGAAGCACGTTAGGCACGACGAGTTGTAAATTATTTGAGGTTTTGTACTTTCAAACACTTACCAGCATTTTTTGACTGATATCTCGAGGGTGTTCATTTTGGTATTTTTTTCATTGATTTGTAATGCAGTGCGTTATACAGGGTGCTTCAAATGACTCAAGTGTTGGAGAATTAGATCCGAGTTTGAGTTTTCTAGTCATTTTATTGAGTTTGTTTTCTTGAAGCTGAAACTCTACAAGATTATATTGATTTTTCAATCTTTTTCCTTAGAATTTAAAGAAAACTGTCGAACCAAAATGAAATTAATTTATTATCTTTATCAGTTATTTCGATAATCATATAATTGCCATTTTCAAAGAAGCAGCGTATAAACTATACTACCCTGTAAGTCTAGGATTTTTTACTCACCTGAAATTGTTGTGTATTATTTTTTATAATATCGACATTTTCTCATACAACAAGAAATTAAAAGAATTTATATTATTTTTTATTTAATTCAGATATTGTTCTCTAAACTGATTTTGATTCTATTCGTAATGAATGTGAAAACGTGTTCAACATGCAAAGATAGTTTTTTTCAAAAATCATCAATGTCTCTTTCATATTCTGATATCTTAATCATACATATTCCTTCAAGGTGAAAAGTGATTCAGTGTTTTTCTTTAAAAAAATTTTTTGAAGAACATATCTGATACAGTAAATTTTTGTTTTTTGTTTGTTATCATTATTTTCTGAGAAACACTAAAAACCTGCTCTAGAAAGTGATCAGTGTCCATATTTTACAGATTTGTATAGGTATTGTACATTTCATTACACAACAAATACCAAATCAAGTTCTTGTAATTTTCAATGAGAAATATTGGAATTGTTCAAATATACCTACATCTAAAACACAACTGAAGAATGTTTTCATTGTCATTTTCGATTTCAAACCAGAAATTAACATAGGTGGAATTATAATCTCCTTCATCTAGATGTGAATCACAGAGTTTGTGTATTCTAGGATGGACTATTATCTAGAGCCCCCATGGGTTACCAAGTTTCATTAACAGTTATGATGCCAAAAATTAGTTTATTGGTATTAGAAGTATCAAAATATATATATTTCATATTTTATTTTTTAACTAGTAACTATTATTATTCAAGAGTAGAGTATATTCCAGATGAAATGTATCAAATCATTATACAGGGCGATATTCAGTAGTTTATGAGGTGAAAATCTGAAATTGGGAATAGAGGTATTGATTATCGAAGCCCATATTTTTAATGATGAAACAATTAAAAATCTATATGGGTTTGGAAATGAACACAAGTCAAGAAATTCAGACCATTCAATCGAATATAAAATTATCTTTTCAATTTCCATTGAAAATGGTCATTTTCTCCAATTTAATTATGGCATCACTATGGGGTCATCTAAAGAAATATTGTCAAACAACTCAATGTAGGGAGAAAGAAAATATACAGCTGCCGAACTCAGTCATGGCCGCTGAGAGGCCTTTCCCTCAAGATGTGCAGTAGATGTGTAGAAATCTGTATGTTAGATTATTCGAGCCGTAAACATTCAAATCAAATCAAAATATACTTTATTGCCCGAAGATTTACATCTTATTGACAAAGTCCAAGAAATACAATGTAATACAATAAATAAAGTACTAAAAAAGTATAAATGTAGATATAAAAAAGTTCTGAAAATGTATAAATAAAATACCACCATGTTTAAAGTGATAGTACAAAGAATAAATTGATAATAATAATAATAAAATATACTTTATTATCCAAAGATATGAAAGAATCTTATTTACAAAGCTTTACATAGTACATAAATAAATTTAAGTTTGAAATATGAAATGAGCATCGACAACAATGGTTGTTAGATACCTTACAAATAGGTATACCGCATACTACCATATAATGCTTAGCTATAAATGAAATTAAGTCTAGGTTCATGTTTACACAACACA
>WOGP01000654.1:0-22872 GCA_015342065.1 Leptinotarsa undecemlineata | reverse complement strand
GGAGAGAATCGAACTCCAAGCGAGATTAGCGTTTTAGGCCCACCTCTCACAGGGTGAGCAGATTCAGTAGCCAGAGACTCGAAATCCAAGCGAGATGAGCGTTTTAGGCCCACCACTCACGTGGCGAGAAGACTTCGTAGAGAGAAAGATTCGAACTCAAAGCGGGATGAGCGTTTTGGGCCCACTACTCACGAAGCAAGATTTCGTAGCCAGAGATATGAACTAGAAGCGAAATGAGCGAGCCCAACTCCAAGCGAGATGAGTGAGTCCAACTCCAAGTGAGATAAGCGAGCCCATTACTCACGGAAGAGAATATTTCGTAGCGAGAGAAATCGAAACTCCAAGCGAGATGAGCGTTTCAGGCCTACTTTTCACGAGGCGAGATTTCGTAGCCGGAGACTCGATGTCCAAGTGAGATGAGTGTTTTGGGCTCATCACTCGCGAGGAGAGGAGATTTCGTAGCGGGAGAGATTCGAATTCTAAACGTGATGAGCGTTTTAGGATCATCGCTAACGTGCCAAGATTTCGTGAGATTTGAACTCCAAGCAACATGAGCGAGCCTAACTCCAAAATGGGCGAGCATACCACTTACGGAGCTAGAAAATTTCGTAGCCAGAGAAGTCCAAGCGAGATTAGCGTTTGAGGCCCACTACTCACGGAGCGAGATTTCGTAGTAAAAGATTTGAACTACAAGCAAGATGAGCGAGCCAAACTCAAAGCGGGATGAGCAAGCCGACTTCTCAAAGGAGAAGTTATTTCGTAGCAGAGGAAACTCAAACTCCAAGCGAGATAAGCGTTTTAGACCCACTACTCACGGGGCGAGAAGATTTCGTACATAGAGATTCGAAGTCCAAGCGAGATGAGCGTTTCAGGCCCACCACTCGCGAGGTGGAAAGATTTTGTAGCAGGAGAGATTCGAACTCTAAGCGGGATGACCGTTTTCGGTTCACCACTCACGGAGGGAGATTTTGTTGCCAGATATTTAATTTTGGAGCCCACCTCCAAGCATGATGAGCGAGCCCACCGTTCACAGGGCGAGATGATTTCGAAATGAGATAAACTCAAACTCCAAGCGAGATAAGCGTTTTAGGTCCACCACTTACAAGGCGTGAATATTTCGTAGCCAGTGACTCGAATTTCAAGCGAAATGAGCGTTTTAGGCCTGCCACTCACCGGGCGAGATTTCGTAGCGAGAGAAACTTAAAATCTAAGCGGGATGAGCGTTTTGAGCCCACTACTCATGGGGCGAGATGTTGTAGGCAGTGATTTGAACTTCAAGCGAAATAAGCGAGCCACCACTCGCAGGTCGAGAAGATTTCGTAGCCAGAGACTCAAACTCCAAGCGAGATGAGCGTTTTAGAACCACTACTTACGGGGCGAGAAGATTTCGTACATAGAGATTCAAAGTCCAAGCGAGATGAGTGTTTCAGGCCCACCACTCGCGAGGTGGAAAGATTTTGTAGCAGGAGAGATTCGAACTCTAAGCGGGATGAGCGTTTTCGGTCCACTACTGACGGAGCGAGATTTTGTTGCCAGATATTTGATCTTGGAGTCCACCTCCAAGCGAGATGAGCGAGCGCACCCTTCACAAGGCGAGATGATTTCGAAATGAGATAAACTCAACCTCCAAGCAAGATAAGTGTTTTAGGTCCATCACTTACCAGGCGTGAATAATTCGCAGCCAGAGACTCGAATTCCAAGCGAGATGAGCGTTTTAGGCCTGCCACTCACCGGGCGAGAAGATTTCGTAGCGAGAGAAAGTTAAAGTCTAAGCGGGATGAGCGTTTTGAGCCCACTACTCATGGGGCGAGATGTTGTAGTCAGAGATTTGAACTTCAAGCGAAATAAAGGAGCCCACCACTCGCAGGGCGAGAAGATTTCGTAAATAGTACACAAATCAGTCACGGTCTCACTTCGAGAAAAAACAGTGTCCTTGTGGAATAACCTCAATAATTCAAATCGCTAATTTCATACAGGCGCTGTTTCCAGAGCGCTTCTAGGATTTCTCGTAAGCCTTGTGCCTATTTAATGAAATATAACTCCTTTAATGAACTTTCAAACTTACAATTACCTACATGCCCCCGAGATTTAGTTACATTTGAGTTTGATAAACGCTAATAAAGAACCCAAGTTTCCTTCAATGGACACGTTAGTTAGTTCGCCTTAATCGAATTTTCCGGTGATTGAGTTATATTTCCTCGAACAAGTGTGCACGGAGAAAACTACGACACCGAGTTGCAATTTTACAAAGTGGTTTTCCCGAGGATACGGGACCAAAACTTCACCCTCCAATAAAATACAATATGTCGATGGCTTAGCGGGGCAATAATCTGGATTTATTTTATTTGCCCGAGTCGATACTTTTCTTCTTTTTTCGATGTTTATGAGAAATGTCTGGTTCTTTATGAAGTTACTACTCTCTTCCGATAGAGTGGAAATTGTGGTGGTGGATTTCTTTCTTGGAACGTTGTTGGAGATAAATTGCTTCCGAATAAGGGTTATTCTCTCATTTGTTGAAATTATGTCGAAATAAAAGTTCAGGAATAAATCAGGGGTGAATTTCAGGAGTTCTAAGATGTTTTAAGTTTATTGAAGCGACAGATTTCTCACTGATTGATTACTCCTCCAAAAAACTGTAGGTAGGAGGGTCCCTGCACAGGAGGAAAGGAGTTTTCTTCAGGGGGAAGGTTTGTCTCCAGTGATATAGAACCTTGTAATATACGAGTTACTAGCGGTCTCCTTGATGTGGCTACAATGTACACGCCTCTCCTCTCGTGCGATTTCTTCTTCAGTTGCAGTGGATTGATTTGCAATATTCCGCAGTCTATTTGCATCACGACTTCGTCAACAAAAGTGGTTCGATTATCTCGCTCGCTGATTTTTAACTAACACTGTAATGGATATTGGTCACATTGATTCTATTACGACACAACTATTATTCATGCTTGCAGAATCACAAATGGCACAATCTTAATTATTGTATTTGCAAGCGCCATGACATATGCCATAATTTAACAAACCGAAGGTCATAAATGTACTGACCCGTAACTTAATGGAAATTTGGGAATGTATAGTTTGTTTTCAATATTAGGGGAAAAGCAGAAAACAAAAAAGAAATACGTTAGTTATTACGGAAGCGTGGAAGGGCCAAAGATTATTTGTTTATTTGATCGATCATAATTTCGACTTCAAAGTCGAAATTTCGACTTTTTTCTTGTAATTTCGACATTCATCTAGTAATTTCGACTTGAATGTCATAATTTTTACTCAAAAGTAGAAATATGGTTCCTTGAGTACATTATACAGTGGCGCGCCGGAATAAAATTAATATCTTTTTAACCAGTATTTTAGGACAAAAACGCCGAAACACGTCAGTTGATTTCACGTTGTACGCATTTTTTAGCAATAAAATGAAATATTTTCTTCAACCCCTTAGCTGCAACCCTCTCCAACTTTTTTTTTAAATGCAAACCTATGTCGTGTATAGGCTCACTGAAAAGGTCGAGAGAAAGCAATAAATTAACTTGGAAAGTTATAAACGGGATGCAAAGAAAAAACTGGAAAAAGAAATCTCAGTAGTATACGAAAGTTTCTTAAATATATATATTGAATGTTAATTCATTGACATGGAAAATGATTATAATACCTACTGAAATAAAAAATATATCATTACCAAACTATTATTAGATTATTATGACAATCTATAAATACTTACCTACTTGATATAGTCAATGTAAACGGCTGTTAATGTCCAGTAAATCTGTATGTTTCAAAATTAATTGTTTTATTAATATTTTTTTGAATATTCAAGCCGTGTTTCTGCCTCAATTAAAATAAATATTTGTAAGCAACTGGGAAGTTAATTTAGAAATCCTACACTGTAAAGTCGATGTTTTTTATCGAGCGGTTCCATGGTGTAATGGTTAGCACTCTGGACTTTGAATCCAGCGATCCGAGTTCAAATCTCGGTGGAACCTACTTTTTTTTTTTCCTAATGTGTATTCAAACTTCAATCAACAAAATCAACTGATATAAAATATTTCGAGTGGAAAAATCACGTGTACTGTTGGAATTGTTTATTATATTATTTTAATGTTGATATTTTTTCTCCCTATGATTTGTTTTGTATCTATCGTATCGAGTTGAGTTCAGTTGTTATTATAATATTAATAAAAAGACATTACGAGAAAAGTCAAAACCTAATTTAAAAACGATAAAATAATAAAATCCAACCCATTTACAACATTTGGCGACCGTGACAGGACATAAAAGATGGATAGTTTGAAAAATAAGGCAGCAGTTGAGATTTTTCAAAAAATCAGTCGAAGCGCTTGAAGGAGCTTGAAGGAAGTTTGAACAAAATGAAGTCGAATTTAATTCATGAGTTTTTCAAATTCACTTCTAGAAGTATTCAAATGTATGTTTCAAATGTTGGGTTTTAATTTTTAAAGGGATTTATTTCCAATCCACATATTGGCAACAGCGCCTATATCAAGTTGAAATAATTTATACGTACCAAGATATTCTACTTTAAAAAAGGAAAATTATCTTTATAAATCAACAATTAAGGCAAAATATAAACTACAGTTGAATTCCACCTCCAATAAACAGCAGTTGTTTTGTTATTTATTTATATAGAGGAAGATAGGTTAGGTGCACAAAATGTCATATGTCACAGAATGTCTCGGAACTCGGAACATAAGTAAACAGAACAGCACACCTCTGAAATAAGTCATCTTTGTTTGTCTCATCCAGGTAACAGATTCATTGTCCTTTATTAGCTATAACCGATGTTGCCAAGTGGTGAAAAAGAAACGAATTCCTTTATATGTTTAAAGAAAAAGGTTGAAATTATAAGTTTAAAATGCGTTGTTTTAGAACTTTTTATGAAAACAACTTGATTTTCGTCAGGAGGAACATTTCCCATTGGAGGATAAGAGTAACAGATTATTCGAGGCAGTATATGTTACAAGCGATGGAAAGTGGTTCAGTTGCTCGAGATTTAGTAGAAAGTTACCCCCCTTATGGGCCCAATTACATTAAAGTCATTGACCAGTTGAATACTCGTTTTGCCAGGGACGAATTCCTAATCGAAGTTTACGTAACTATTACAATTTGTACTGCAACAATCTTCCAAAGCTAAAACAGGTATGTCTCTTGAAACCCAGTTAAGAGCCCTGGAAACCCTAGGACTTACCAGCGAAAAATATGCAGCTATGCTTTTCCCTTTTGTAGAATCGGCTTTGCCTGCAGACGTTTTAGGAACTTGGGAAAGATACCGTAATTTTGATCAACGAAGAAAAGGGGTGATAACGAACATTCTAAAGATAATAATTATTTCAATATGCTATTAGGTTTTTTGAAAATGGAGGTTGAGTCTGAAGAATGGATAAATTTGGCACAAAAAGGATTTGGAAAAGGCAACGAGCACAACAAATATCATGCCAGTAAGGATAAATATTTTCCAAAACAAGGTGAGCCCGAAATATACACAGCAGCTGCTTCGTCCACAGCTAACCACAAATATCATCTAAAAAAAGATAAGCGAAATAATTGTTTATTCTGCGATTTGAATTCTGCGATTTTCATGTAACGAGATTTCCACTAAATAAATGAATAAATAAATAACCTTCTAGGTCCCATTCACAAACAAAAATTCTAGAAGTATTTTCACAGTTCCAATGCCTGAGAACGACTTCGTCGCTAGTTTCATTCTGCTAGGCAGGTTCCACTTGTACCAATTGAACAATTGAATATTATAACTAAATATTGATGCCTATGAAAATGTCTCCTACCTTCTCCATTTCGTTGTCAGTGAATTTTCTGTTTGGTCTATACTCTGGTGCTATATATCCAGCCAGATGTGGGGGAGCTCCCCCACCTTTTCCTCTGTGATTGGTGCATAACTTGACTCTCCCCCTAGAAGACAAAAGCAGTGTTGAAGGGGTCACGAGAGGAATGCAAGAGGCGTTAGCAGTGCCATCTGTAAAAAAAACCTCGAATCAATATTTCTGTCAATTGCATGGGCCAGCTACCCATGACTGACATCAAAAAATGAATCTGGGAATTTGTCACTATCGCCATGTGTTGAAGTTTCTTCCCCGTAGGTTGAATCATTTTCATTATGAATTATGTATTGGAAGATATTGTGCAAATGGTCTATGCCTTGGGAGAAAGTGACGGAAACTTCCTCCGTGCATCTAAGATTTACAAAGAGAAGTTCCTCGAAAGAAGACAACCAGATGGAGGGGCATTTCAGGCTTTAAAAACAAGATTTGAAACAACTGGAAATGTCAATCATGACAAGTTCATTTGCTCTTCACCTTGTTGAAAATAAATTAATTTTTTCTGGTTACAACAATTAATAAAATGGGGTATTATTTGTAAAACATCTGTTTTTCGTATCTCTGATAAAAAATAAAGTGAAATGTTCAAACATTCCATACTAATGAAAAAATACAGGATGTTCTATTTGAAAAAGTTGAATAAGGTCTATAAATTGTTTCCGTAAGTTGAGATTCCCAAAAGTGGTGAATTAAATAAACATTGTCTGCAAAACAGTTTTTTCTGGAATAACCTGGCAATGCCGCTATGGAAATTCGAAAACTAAAATTCCTTAGAGAGCTGAAAAAATATATAATCAAATGACGTATTCATATACTGGGTGTTTTATTTAAAAAAATATAACTTTGGTTGGTCACGCTCGGCTGAATCACCCAGTAAGCGAGAAAATAATTTTAAAAGATAGTATTTATCGATATGACTGAGCAATTTGAGCAATCCAAAAAATTGTTTTCCCTGATAATTGACTATGAGATTCTTGTTGACTCACCCTGTATTTTATTCAATACCTCAGACACGTCAAAATTGTCAATGGAAATGAAGAAAAACAAGTCATAAAATTATTTATTTTTGTTTTCATGCTGAATTTCCGCATCAAACTCATGTGTGTGTCACATTGATTTTCCATTATAAGTTTGAGGGGAACAGTTCCTATTTTCAATGAAAATTCAGGTAAAAAGTTAAAAAAAAAGCATTTTAAAACTGTAGCTTTCTCTTTATCGAATACTCATTTTGATTTATCAAAAATATTTTTCTTGATAAACGTTAAATCAAAATCCGAAAACAAATTAGTCTTGATTTTTTCGAATTAGACACCCTTTATTTTATTTTACATCATGACCTTCCCTTGAAGAGTTTCCTTTTTATTTTTATTTTCAGGTAAATCCAATTGACCATTGCCAACTCGTAATTTCATTTGAAAATATTAATTTACTATATAATATATCAACCTATAGTTTTTCTCAGTTTACCCAAAAATTTGAGGTAATTTATGATTATAAAAATCGAGGCGTTCATTTTTCATATTTAATACATATAAATCAAACATACGGTAAAAAAAATAAATAAAAAAAAAGTCAGGTCCCACCGAGATTTGAACTCGGATCGCTGGATTCAGAGTCCAGAGTGCTAACCATTACACCATGGAACCTATTCTGAAAAATATTCGAAAAGTGTTTGTGACGTAAAGATAAAAAATGAATCTACTATTGGATGTGTACATTGTATATTTTCATTCACCACTCAAATAAATTCAATAATCTGTGATGTTCAGACAGGTAATAATCTGAAAATTTGCGGAATATTTTATACAGAATCGACAATGTTTGGGAATTTGACAATTATTGGGCTGTATTAGGCAATATTCTTTTTCATTTGAGTTCTGAAATATAAATTAAAGTAAAAAAGTTAAAGATTGGTTAACTTGTAACTTATTACTTGATATCTGATTCTTAATTTTTCTGCTATTGGAAAATGTGGAATTGAACTTAAAATTGATAAGTGTCACTTCTTAATTATTAAGATGGATGAGTTTCATTCATTTGTATGATTGATAATGGTTTGAATTGGGCTAATTCAAGTTGATAGTGCATCAATTTTTCAATGACGCTCCGGACCTGCCAAGTTCCCAACACACTACATTAATAGCTTTATTAAGAGCATTTAATCTTAAAATATCAAAAACGAGACAGAAATGACTTCCTTTTAGACAGAGATGAAATACTGCTATGGCGAAGAGAGTATTTGAAAAAATATTATTCATTTGCAACCAATGTTTTAGTGTGTTAAGAGAGTCCGATATGCTGTTATTTATATCATTTTCAGTTATGTCGCAAATTGTAATATTTTGTCCTAATTACAGCCCTGGTGAAAAATTTCATTCGGATTGGAATATAGTTTAGTTCCGAACACTATCTTCTTTCCCCAGAGCAAAACCGTACGTTTATGTCACGTATACTTGCACTTCAAACACTTGCCCTTGCAATTCCCTTTTCGCTCCTCGTTTCTAGGGATTATCCCCTCGTCCCTTTGATACAAATCCCCGGAGCGATCTTGGATGACAGCATTGGCATCGTTAGTCATAGTCAGAGATTCGAGAGAGATATTCAACAGGGCAATCTGTCGGATATACAGGCACTCGTTCATATTTCGTCGATTTCGTAAGTTGCCGCGTCAGAGACAGGATAATGAGAGGATTTTGAGGTTATGCCCTCGAATCGGCACACGGAGGACGAATTTTCAAGTAGCCGCGACAAAGAGACGGGTGAAAAGGATGGGAAAAAGCATATCACTTCTTTTCTATTGAAAAGTTTCACTGGATTTGCAATGTTTATATGTACAGTTGGAACGATAAAATAATGCACTTGCGTCATTACCAAAATACGCAATAAAACACATACTTTTATGTAGCATCCTTTTCTTTTACACGTGAAAAAGGCGACAAAATAATCTAGAAAGCGCAACAAAAGTGGGTCTTTCATAATTTTTTCGATTTTCCAGACCTTCTGACAGTTTGCTGAAAAGTTTCTAGGTGCAAATTCTTTAATAAGACACATACCAACTTTTTTCGATCAGCTGACTCATTTAGAGAACATATGGATTGGTGATAACTTTAATTTACACCCTACTGATGCAAATGAGCGGGAATAGACGGAATTTCAATTATCATTTCTGCTAACC
Organism: Leptinotarsa undecemlineata; assembly: GCA_015342065.1. NCBI lineage: Eukaryota > Metazoa > Arthropoda > Insecta > Coleoptera > Chrysomelidae > Leptinotarsa > Leptinotarsa undecemlineata. Next base: position 13,851 of record WOGP01000654.1, on the reverse strand, counting down.
TTCCTGATACCACATTAAATGCTCTAGCGTTCGTAATAAACTCATTCTTTAAGACCAGAACATTCCCTTCTTGCTCCTATGTCTCATTCCCACTCCAGGCAAGCAACTGGTTAAGATTGATAATTTTTTAAAATAATAATAGTGTCATAAGCAATAACCAGTTCGGCTTTCAATAAAAAAAACCTCATGAAGCTATCTTTTCTTTCTTTTATGACGTTTATGGAAACATCAATAAAAAAGAGTCATCAGCAGCAGTGTTCTGTGACTTTGCTAAAGCGTAGATCATGGAATACGGATAAAAAACTATATCACTATGGCATCCGTGGAATTACTCATAAGTGGTTCGAGGATTATCTCACAGGAAGAAGTCAGATTGTGGAAACTCCATCATCCTCATCAGAAGGCGAAATAATAAAAGGCGAACCACAAGGTTCAATACTGGGACCGATACCTTTCCTGCTATACATAAACGATTTAGCATTTATCGATATATGAGAAATATTGACCCCATTCGCCGACGACACTACAATTTATGACGTGATAAAACTGAATGTAACCTCCACGAGATTATAAGTGCAGATATAAAAAAATAAAAAAGTGGTGCGACTCTAATCTGCTGTCTTTCAATGTTTCCAAAACAAATTTAATATCATTCCGCTGCTTTATTGAAAGCACTCCGGTACCACCACAGGACGCGGACAGGATAATTGAAAACAGACCTATAGTACTAAATTTTTTGGGGTAATAATTGACAATAAACTCAAATTCGCCGATCACATTGTAACCCTCAATAAAAAGCTAGCTTCAGGGTGTTTTGCAGCTAGAATAATAAATAGAATTACTTCTCAAATGTTGATATTTAATGTATGGAATTCCTTTCTGGGGAGTATGTTGCAAAACTCAAATGCAAACGGGCTATAAGATTCATATGCAATGTCAAAAGTCGAGACTCCTGCAAACCCCTATTTGAATTACATAAAATCTTGACGGTTTTTGGAATCTTTATTATAAAAACAGTTTGTTTAATTAACAAACATAATGATATTTAGAGGTTACTCCAATTATTATGTTTTATCATTTACCTGTCCATATTAAAATTTTAGAGGATAACTGTATTTCGAAAATCAGTAAAAGACTCATTAGGTGGTAGATCTTATTATAGTTTAGAAGAGTTCTATGAGGACAGCTTTCTCTAATTTATTTTGTCAACTATATTTTTTATTCAACAAAGTATGCTAAACTGCATTTGAACATTTGAAACTTTTTTGGTATTTTTTATTGTATGATATCTTTAATCAATTTTGTATGTGTTTGACTATTTTAATATAATTTGCAGCTTTGTCAATAAGACCTAATGTTCGACCATTACGACGACGAAATACCATCAACAGCAAATATTATATAAAGTTATTAGAGCGTTTGAAGGTCAAAATTGCAAAAAACGACCGCATATGGCAAAGAAAAATGTTTTGTTTCATCATGACAACGTAATACGTCACAAGTCAATCAAAACGTTACTAGTCATTTGAATCAATGGCAAACTACATGAACTAAACTTCGAATTGATCCCACATCCACCATATTCACCAGATTTGGCTCCCAGCGACTTTATGGGGACTATTTAGTGGTTTTATAGGAAAACCATTCATTTCAAAATGTTGAAACGGTTCATGAAATATTGGAAAAATTTGATTTTCATTTTGTACTTCTCAAGGGCTGTAATTTTTTTGGTGTACACATCTGCATTAAGATATGTTATAAACGAGTTGTTTTTCACCCCAGAATGTTCCAATTTATCACTCACCTTTTTATTACACTCTTTATTATAATCTTCCAACATCCAGATTAGTCGGATATAAAAATAAGTTGTTAATTTTACTTTGTGACGTTATTACGTAAGCAGGGGTCAATAGATTGGAGTATTTTTCATCTACATTGCAACTTTGTTGAGAAATGAAGAAAGATGAGAACTACTAATTTATAAAAGGGGTAGCTACCCAATATGACCTCTTAAGCCGTTTCAACATTTACTCTCAAGGTTCCATGGTGTAATGGTTAGCACTCTGGACTCTGAATCCAGCGATCCGAGTTCAAATCTCGGTGGGACCTGACTTTTTTCTTATTTATTTTTTTTACCGTATGTTTGATTTATATGTATTAAATATGAAAAATGAACACCTGAATTTTTTTTTGCACTATATCATTGAAATCTCCGACTGAAATCTACAAATGATGTGTGAAGACATGAAGATGTGAAATTTTTTTAGCTGATCGCTTTGTTACTTGAATAATTTGAGTGCAGATGTTTCACAGAAAATGCAATTGGGCTTATGCATTATATACAGTTACGATTTAATGAAAAAAATGTACTCACAAATAACCAGAAAAATACAGAGTGTTAATTAAGTATGTACCATAAATTTAACAGACGATTATTTAGGTAATTTTAAGACGAAATGTTCATATAAACATTGGTCCGCAAATCCTTCGTTCTCAAGATACAGGGTGTTAAAATAAAAAAAAAGTGATTCGTAAATATCTTAAATATCCTTTACCTAATTTTGTTGTAATTTGGCAATCGTATTTATAACATAGAGGATCTAATTTAGCCCGAACGTGATTCAATTTATTAAGTCCAGTGGTGTCTCGAGCGGGATTTGAACGAATATTTTTGACTTAAAAATGTACGTCACTGACTTTTGTGCAATTTTTATTATTTCTTTGGATTAACCAATCAGATATACAACTTTTCAGTCTCTTGATTTTTTTTTTTCGTATCTTGCTCAGTTTTTAAGAAAAAAAAGTCGACCTAAGTGCTTATCCCTGGACCTCACAAGGATTAATATGGGGAATTAAATGTTTCTTTTGGAAACAGGCAGCTTTGGAATATCGACGGTTGTCAATGAGAGGCCTGCAACGGTACCAACAGTTCAAATTGAAGAAGCTGTTTTGAATGAGATTGAAGTAAATCCTCATACCAGTACTCGGAAAATAGCTGAAGAACTGAATATTACCCATGTCACAGTGTGGCAGAGTTCAAGAGCCCAGCAGCTATATCCCTATCACATGCAACGTGTGCAAGCTCTATTGCCCTTAGATTATTTTGTCTGGGGACACCTCAAAGCGTTGGTATACAAAACTGCTAAAAATTACCAAAAAAATCGTCTGTTTAATTTATGGTACATACTCGATTAACACCCTGTATTTCGTCTTTCACAATGAAATTAGGAAATGTTTATCATTAGTTAAAAAAATATACAAAGCATGTAGGAATTCATGTAGAACACTCGTAAACATATCAGAACAAAAGGATTCATCAAGGGAGAATATGCAGAGCAATTTCAGCAGGAAATTCTAATAATCACAGAAAAGGTGGAATAGTTGCACCACCATGTGTTTATTAATTTTTGACGGAAAATACATGACAGCACAAGGAAAAGTGGAAGTGGAGATGAGCAGAAAGATGATGAAAGACATAATAAGGAAAGCTTAAACACATTGGTAATTTACGAAACGAGTGTGGAAACTACTGTTTTTTGGATGAGTAGACAAAATTCGGAGACGAGCATCCGTAGGCGAGTCCTGGAAGTCTAAATCAAATCAAAATATCCTTTATTGTCGAAGATGAAATCTCATTGACAAAGTGTTACTATTCTAAGAAAGATAAGATTCACAACTTACAAGAAATTGTCGAAGATAAAATATTATTGTCAAACTGTTATTATTTCAAAGAATATAAGTTATACAAATTGAAAGTAATATTTGAACATTTGGTGATTTCAGAATTTTGGAGTGAAATAGTATTCAGAAAGTAATAATATATATGCTACATATTGAAATAAAATATAATAATAATGAATATTCTCATGCAACACATAAATATAAGTATGAGGACATAAAAACTATAAAGCATAAAAATATAAAAGTGAAAGCATAAAAAATAACAGTAAACATTTTCAACCATGCAGTTCACAGCTAAATGTAAACATCAAACGAAAAGTTGAAAAATTCACATAGTTTAAATGCCAGTAGGTACTGAAACAAAATAATTAAAATTGTTTATAAAATTTAAATTTCAGTCTGAATATAATTCGTCTAAAGAATAAAAAACCTTTGAAATCAGAAGCTTTTTTACAGACTTTCCAAATTTGGTGGTACATGTTATGCCTTTGATATCAATTGGCAACTGGTTAAACATTATTTTTCCATTATATATGAAACCTCTCAATATTTGATGATATTGGAATCAGTAAACCTATATTGAGCTTATTTCTGGTATTTCGTCCTGGTGAAATGAAAATTTCCATCCTGTATTTTTTTTACACCAGGCATAACATTTTCCATATAAGTATGGAAGGCAAGATCAAGATTTTATGCTTTCTGAATAAAGGTCGACAGGAATCCCTGAATCAAACTCTAAACATAATTTTAATTCCTCTTTTTTGTATCACAAACACCCTATCAAACATGTATTTGCAACACGTTCCCCAATAACAGATACTGTATCTCAGATGGAAATCGATGAGAGCAATTCATTTGCTGATATTCTGACTGCAAAGCATCCTGATAACATTTTTTTACATAGGTTATTTATGTGACCTTCAAAATCAAAATTTTTATCAATTTGTAATCCCTGAAATTTTGCTGAAATTTTGTGTTCTATTAATTGAGTACCGAGGTAGATATCTAGTGTGGAGCACTTGAGGCTGATGATGCTAGTTTTTGAGATATTAAATGCGAGTCATAAAAATTGTTTTCGGACGTGTTGCGTACACTATTTTTAGGCAACCGTGTAAAATAACAACTGAATGGGACACAGTTCTTCCTAACATTTCTTTGTAGGACCAAATTTCGAGCATTTTAATTCTTATTGGTATCAAATATTGAAATTCAAACAGAAGATAGGTACTAACAGGAACGTTCTGCTGATATTGAAGCAATTCAAATTGTTTTGAGTGCTTAGTATACTAGAAGTTTTCGTTTCACATTGATTGCTTTCATCTGATAAAATTAGAATGATTTTGTCCATTTCAATTTCGTTTGTGAGTGAATAGTCTATAAATCCTTCAGCGACATTGGTAGACTTCCAGACACCGTGTATCTTCAAATTTGTGATGTTTTCATCATTATCAGCAAATATAACGTCGCTGAAGTTTGATGAATGCCATGGCCTGTGTGGTTATCAGGATTGGGTGAATTTAAAAATTCTCAAATTCCATCCGACATTCCCAGAACTGTGGATACCAGACTGAATGAACATTTTTTTTGTAATTCACGAATAATCTGTTATGTGGGTATGGGATGGCCGTGGGAATACTGATTATGCAACACCAGGTTTGTTTGTCCAATGTCAACCAAATTTCTATCAACCTTTCGGAATCTGGTTTTTTCACAAACAACATGTTTTATTTGTCGTTAATAAGATCAATTGACATTTCTGTTAGTTCTTCCCGTCTACACCCACCACTTAAGCCAATAAGTGTTGATGCCCGAGACTAAGACAAATCAAGTTTATAATTTCAGAACCTTCTATCACAATATTTTCTTGAAATTACCTTTTTCATTAGATATGTTTAATTATCTGCTTTTCTAATGAATTTGTTCTTAAAGACTTCTGATTTCTTCACTCTATAACGAACATTATTCATTTCAAAACCTTTGGGAAAGTGATAACGTTCACATTTTTCTTCAATAGAATGTCATTTTTCAACATAGAGTACATGTTCCACAAGGTAGACGATTTGACAGTTCCACATTTTTGCGCCGAATAAGCAAAAATCTTTCTCTGTAATTGTTCAGCATTTCTTCATATTCATTCATTTCAAAAACAAGTCATGAACCTTTTTTTGTGAACTTTGTTTCTTCAGGCAAGAATTGTGCTGTAGCAGTAGCTGCTGCAGTGGAAATTTCGTAAGGCTCATTTTCAGACCTACTATCGCTGATGCTTTTCATAGTTTACTGCGATAATCGTGAACAAAAAGCACGGAAACTTAAAAAAATCGAAATATCTACTATATTCATGTCAGTCGTTATTTCTTTGCTATGGTAAAGACCCACAATTTACAAATTCGCGACACATGTTTCCCATTATAATTATACACAAAGCAATACATCAGTAAAATATGGAACTTTAATATTCAGTGAATGATGAAACTCTCAACAGCAAAAAAATGCAAGGAAAGCAAAATCAATTTTGTATAACGCTAATGGGTGCTAATACCAGAACAGAAAAGTGGAAACCAGGCAGTTGAACTGAAACTCTGCAAACTGAGTTTCATCACAAAGACGATTAGAATGAAAATATTGTATTAATAAGTAACCAGATATGGAAGGTTCATTACCACTCATAGGGTGACGATGTTTATCTTGATGAGTATATTCACAAAAGACCAGTGAAACAAATTAGGAAAACAAAAACTGAGAGATGGAAAGAAGGAGGAAGGAGGGATATAATATTTGGTGAAAAACTAAAGAGGAAAGGAAGCACATAGTCACATGCTCGCAAGGAATAAACAATATTTGCTTCAAATCTAATGATGCAATTAACTTTATTTCTTGTCACTTGTGTACTCAACTTTTTTATATTCTCTTGATATTGAAAGATTTCTTATTTTTCTATGACTCCTTCAATAATTTGTTCCATTCTATATTGCCAGATACATATGAGTTTTAAAACTACTTTACATTTACTCACGTTCCTGTTTTTCTCCAGACCCTGCTTTTCGAAAGATGCCTTTTACTTCGGCATGGGTTAAAACGTACATGCACATTTCATGAAGACCACGAGGAACCTTCAATATATGCCCTGTCCTCAAAGTCACCTTTTCCGTATCCAACTTTTGCACTGGAACGCCAAAGAAAGTACCGCTTCCCTCGCCATTTTTATTTCTCACAGCTCCAACTAGAATATTCGGTTTTCTAAGTTTGCACAAACCTCTTTTTTCAACTGATTCTTCTGGGTTGAAATCATCTGGAAGGCCTTTGAATTTTGCTGGTAAATTTAGACTCAGTAGGTATCGTGTAACATTTTCTCTAATTTGGTCTTTGTTTTCGAATTCCGAAAAGAAATCACCACACTTGCAAATTTCAGAAACCCTGAGGGTCATGTCTAAATTTTCTTGATATTCACATCTTGAGTATGACAAATAAAGCCGTGTGACAAACTTGTCTGTGCTTTTTGGTGACGTTTTATTTCACAAGCCTCTGTTTTTATTTATGATAGAGATCTTGCTAGCCATATTTTTCCTAATAAAACAATAAAATTCAGTAATGCTCTCATGTTCGCAGCCCAATTGTAAAAAATTATGTGATTTGCATAACGTCACGATAATGTCACACATAACCTCAATTTGATTTTGAAAAATAATACTTTGTCCAAAATATTCATTCAGATGTAATTGGGGTCAAAGGATGCCAATGACACAATAGTCGTTCTCAATCGGCGTTTAGTATCTTCAGCACAAACAAATTTGTCAGGTTATACGTCTATTTATTATAGTTATAGTCAAGTCAGACTGACTGCTTTTTGTTCAATCATCATTCAAAATCTCGTATTGAGTCATGATAATGAACCTTATCGAAGTGAATTATTTCACGAACAAGGATGATAACATAACCAAATTACGTGAACATACACGTACATTTCTTTCCAAAATATATGCCTTCGACCCCTCGATCACGACTGATATAGAAATATTAGAAGAAAGAAAAGTAACGCAATGTGAGCAAACAACCCTAAACTTACTTTATAACCCCTAGTCAGGGCCGTAGCGAAAAGAAAAACCAGGGGGGAGGGAATCCAAATTTTCCCAACCCCACCAGCAAAATTTCCCAACTTTCGAAGAAATGAAAGACGAGGGATTAGTTACTACTATAATATTTTCATTTTCTTACTTAGCTATCCAAAGATTGACTAAATGCTTATGCCCGTTAGGGTATGCACAAAAAAAATTTTGGTGATTATAAAAATAATAATGGGAATTATTCTACTTTGGACCAAGGTCCTTGGTCTTCCACCATATCCACCAAGTATAGGAATATTCAATACCAATAAAATGAAACAACACTCAAATAATATTGTGCTTATTGTTTTCTACTATTATTTTTTTCTATCTTCATGGCCCAAAATTTCCAAACTTTTCCAAGTCGGAAAAACAGCTAAAAGTTGGGAATTTTGTAAAATTGTTACTTCAGAATTTGTGGACTATTCAGGACTGTTGTCTTACTTCGGAGAAATTAAACTTTTTTGAAGATTTCAAAGAACTCAGAATGTTCTTCAAGTTCTTTCCCTTTTCTTATTACCTCTCCTTTTATTTTCTCTCATTTTCATTTTTCAAATTTTTATTCACTTTTCTACTATTTTTTTTTATCTTCACTGCCCAAAACTTCCAAACTTTTCCCAACTTGTTCCCAAGTCGAAAAAGCAGGGGGATGGCCTCAACATCCTCCCCAAGACTCAGGGGCAATTTCAGTTATTTAATGAAAAATGATGAGGATTAATTTTTTGTGTACACAAAAATGAACAAAATATGTTTTGAACATTTAGTGAAATTGTTAGCGCCTTCATTGTTAAAAAAAAGATATGGATCGATATCTGCAGAAGAGAAATTGGCAATAACACTCCGATAAAGTGAATTGTTGAAATTGAAAATATGTATTTAACAAAAAAAAATCAGTTATTTATCGCAAGAAACTTCGCAACAGTCGGTAGCGTGGGCATACCATTTGGGAAAGACCACAATCCATAAAATTATTAAGGAAATTTTCGACAGTCAAGAGCTCGAATCACTATTAAAAAGGCTTTCGGAATTCTGGTTGCTCGTTGGCAAATATTAAAAAGAGTTATACCGACTGAACTAGACAATAGTGTCGATAGTCAAGAATGGTGTAGTCCTCCATAATTTTTTGAAAAAAAAACAGAATTACTGACAGGAAACAAAATATATGCACCACGTGAATTTACAGAAAGAGAAAATTCAGAAGGTATTTTACTGCCAGAGAACTGGAGGGGTATATCAGATGAATTAAAATCAGCAATTTTTTTCATTTGCATTACATCGTTAGTTCAAACTTTTTTCATGAATATTGTTTGTTGAAATTAGAAGGCTTTCCTATGAGTACATTCAGTTTCAGATTCTTTACCTAACTGAAATTTATCTCGAATATATTTGAACTCATCTCCGATTTTCTGATCTTGTCTGAAATTTGGATAATGCCTGGGAAAGAAAGGTTTTATATTTCTAAATCAAACCTAAATTCATTTTTAAAAACATTTTAACTAAAACTATAACTATATTCAAATGTCTATCGCCTTATTAAATCGCTGCGTACCGCACTGTCATCAAACCAGTCTTGACTATCGGATATGTGCGTGGGTAGGTAGCGTTTATATATGGTGATCGAAGACACCCGAAGCAAATTGCCAATCCGCTAGAAGTCTATCGAAGCCGGTAGAATCATTCTCGGAGCGACGCGACATCTAGAACGGCATGTTGAGCGCATGTTGAGTTAAGCGCGGTCTTGGTTACGTCACAATTGATTTATGATTACCAGCGGCGGCCAGCGTTATTTTTTCAGGGTATGATTTACGATAGTTTTTTTACGTTTGATAAACTACAAAAACATAGACTTGATATACTCCCTAATAAATTCTTTCCAATCTTTAAGGTTCTTGTCAAACTCCTGTTTGTAAACAAAATCAAGAACTTATTAATGTTTGACACATACAAAATATATACATTAATTATGTGAAAAAACAAAATGAGTTAAAAGTTTTAATTGAACCCATTAATTGATTTAACGTACGGCATTTTCCAGGATATGAGAAACCAAGTCCAAAATTTTGCAACATCCTTATTGGATCATGCAAGAACATCTTATGAATTGGAGATAATGCTGAACTTCGATCCTGAGGGAGAAGAGACTTGGGTAACTGGAGAGAGACAGACTCTGGAGAGATTGAAGTTAGCCATCAAATACAAACAAAAAGCAGTAAGTATTTTCTCAATAACTGTGAGCTTCATGGTTCAGTTCATACACCAGGAATTGTTCGAATGTTGGAACTGTTATTTATTAATGAAAGTAATATCTTCATTCCCGTCAGTCTAGATTACACCAAGATTTTTACATTCAAAAGTTTTAGGGCTGCTAGGGCGTACATCAAAGGCGAAGTTGATATCGATAATGAAAATTAGTGATTTGTTATACTATTCAAACTCACACAAGCATAATACAATAGATAATGTATATCTCTTAGAAAAAACTAGCGAACTTTAATTTTTTTCAAACTTCTATTCTGTACACTCCCAAGCAGTCCTTTCCAGTGTTTTTTTCAGTGTCTTTTCCAAGCCTAGAAGTAGTTCTGATATGCGATTTTTGGTATGTGTTTGAGCTCTCTCTCTCTCTCTCTCTCTCTCTCTCTCTCTCTCTCTCTCCATAATCTTGGGAACAGAAAAATATCGCAAGGAGGCAAATCTGGCGACTACATTGGCTGAGGCGTGGTAACGATATTGCTTGTGATCAAAAAATGCAAACAAACAATGACATGTGAGCAGGTCCATCACCAAAAGCCATGAATAGTTTATCCACCGGACGTTTTATTCGTAACGCTTCTCGCAAGCGGGGCATAACTTCAAGATAAATTCCTGTTGACCATACGACCACGTTGTAAGAGTTTCAGATGCTTTACGCCACGGTAATCGAAGTGAATAAAGAGCAAAACTATGACATTTGATCAAACTTGACGGGTTTTTTTTGGTCTTGCCTCGCCTGGACTTTTATTTTAGGACGATTGGACTATGGTTTCGGGGTCATAAACATATTCGTCACCAGTTATGACCCCCTTAAGTAAATCTGGATCGCCGTTGACGTAATGCAATAATTTCTGAGCGATGCTCATGTGACGGTAATTTTGGTAAAAATTTAGCAACTTTGGAGCACTTGAAATGACTTGCAAAGGCTACATATGACAGTGACCTGTGAGAAGGCCTAATAGACATCGTAGTTCATCCCTACTATAGACGAACAACTGTTTGGTATCAAGCTTCGAAGGGCGAAACACCTTGGAGTGAGCCAATCCTGGAAGATTCTTCCAGAAGAATCTTTGTTTGACAAACCTTAAAGCGATGGCAATGGCAGGTTCTAGTCCAATGAAGCTGCTTGCCGCACCATCCTTTGCAAGGATGACAGCAGCCTCATTGCCTTCCAAGCCAGTTTAGCTAGGAATCCAGACCAGAGACAGTCTGTTAAATCTTCCTATCGAGGAGACCTCGTAGAGTTAATGACGTTGGAGAAACACCATGTTGGTGGTCCGCCTAGTGAAAGAAATAGCAAACTACCAAAGGAAGACCAAAGAGGCTGACCAAAAGAAGAAGAAAATATATCAGATTTCCGGCCATATATCTTTAGGCCTTTTAGCTAAGAGAAATATGGGTTTTCCGTTTCCATATCGAGTGTGGGCCCGTTTGATGGGAACGAAAGAAAATTTGCGAGCATCGTAACTTAGGCAGAGCTCTAAGCTAAATAATCATCAGTTTGACAAATCGAGATCAACTCAGGAAAAAATTATCATTCGTGATTGATCGTGGAGGTTACAAAAATTATGAAACGGTAACCGCGATTTCTTTGAAGTTTTTTGTAGTTCCTCGCGGAAAACCAAGCGGAAATTAGTCAGGTGAGAAGCAATGTGTGCTCCGAAAACGTAAGTTTAGTATGGAAACCGGACGATTGCGCGTTTGAAAATTTTTTTCTATCGTAAGGGGATACAAAAAGTATCTAAAGTTGAGCGGGATTCGGGCAGTTCAGTGCGAAAACTAGATATAAATTTCATACGCCGAAACCAGGTATAATAGTGTTACAATTGAAGTGAAGTTTGCTACGATATAATTATGATAACCCACAGGATTTCTAGCTCGTTATTTGAACTTTGGGAAAGAGCCAAAAATCAGTTTACAAAGTGGAACTAATAACTGAGTCATAGCTTGGTAGCGGTCCGAAATTGTTGACCAAGCTAGGTCTTACAGTCACTTCGTTTCATTATATAATTTTTTCTATTGTTGAATATAGCAGTTTTTATATTGAAGGCTGGCTTTTATTTCGATTTTTCATTTAGTGAATGCAAGGACTTTATTGGAAAAAAATCAATAGTCATTGGTAATGTTTACATACCTCCTAATACTAGTGTCCTAATTTTCTTCGACCTCATTGAAGATCTATTTTCAAACTTGATTACAAATTTTAGCAACATTATGTTGGCGATTTCAACATAAATATGCTTGACTTAAATTCTTCAGTTACTCAAGATTTCAGTTCAATTATTGAAACCTTCACTTTCTCACAACTAATTGATGAACCCACCCGAATAATGAACACTTCTGTTTCTCTAATTGATTTGGTGATAACCAAGTTTACTTCTGAAAAATGTAAGTCAGCTGTAGAAAACAGTCAAATATCAGATCACATTCGATTAAGTTGGAGATTCAAAGTCAATTTTGAGAATATTAATATTAGGAAAAAAATCACATACAGAGCTTTGAATCACAAAAAACTGAACTTTTTCAATATGAACTAGAATCTTTACCTTGGCAAAATATTCTTGTAACGGATGATTTGGATGAGAAGGTTGAGTTACTCAATCAAAACATAAGAGGATTAATTGACCTCCATGCACCTAAAACTACTGTTGCGCTACGAAAAATTCAATATGCTCGTTGGATAACTGACAACATCAAGCTCATGCAGAAAATCAGAGATAAGGCTTTACAAAAGTTTAAGAGAACTCAATTACCGCAACATTGGTCATATTATAAACAACTGAGAAACTTTACTACAAACGCCATCAAGGCTGAAAAAAAAGTTCATCTTAATTTCAAACTTAGAAATTGTACTCCGATAGAAAAATGGAATGAACTCAAAAAGTTGAATATAACTATGCGTGATAAGAAGGACATTCCGGACTCTTTAAGTAATGTAAATGACATGAACAAATATTTCTTCGATTCAACTAAAAATATTATCACCGGTAGTAATGAGTTATTAGAGTATTACACAAATAATGTGAAAGAGGGAATAACCTCAACCATTTCAATTTGGTTTCTGAAGAGAATGTTTATGATATAATAAAAAATATTAAATCACGAGTTTTTGACAATGATGACTTGAATATCGTAGTAATCCAGTTATGCTGCACCTTCATTTTACCCATTATAACTCATATAATAAATCAGTGTCTAATGAAATGTTATTTTCCCAGAGCATGGAAATATGCTATTATTATACCTTTGCCTAAAAATCAGCACCCGATAGAATACGGTGATTTAAGATCTATTAGTATTTTACCTACCTTCTCTAAAATTATCGAAAGAATAATGGAATCACAAATTAGAATGTTTATGTCTGAAAACAATATTTTACCCATCAAACAATCTGGATTCAGAAAGGGATATAGCTGTGCAACTGCTCTTACTGATGTAGTTGACGACTTAATTGAGGCTATTGATAAAAGTAAAATGAGTGCGCTCATTCTTCTCGCCTATTCAAAAGCCTTCGACTTCATAAATCATGATATGTTGTTGTCAATGCTACATTATTTCAGATTCAGTATTTCAGCTCATCCTCTTATGAGATCGTACTTCTGTGATAGATCACAAGCTGTTAAACTTAATAACGAGCTTTCTACACCGCTGAAAGTAATATCAGGTGTTCCTCAAGGAAGTATTTTAGGACCCCTACTGTTCACTGTTTATACCTCAACCTTCGTTGACGTACTCAAATTTTGTAAATATCATCTCTATGCGGACGATACGCAGATCTACTTCTCTTTTAGATACTCGGATTTGGTAGCTGCCACGGAGT
>WOGP01000653.1:0-22875 GCA_015342065.1 Leptinotarsa undecemlineata | reverse complement strand
TACCTGAATGGTATATATTGGCGAATGTAATGAGTCATTGTTAGTTTATTGTGTAAGTAAGTTTGAAAATGTCCATATAGGACGAAACTGCAGTAACTTTAGTTACAATTAAAAGTGGTATAAAACATAGAAAATTTAATTTCTCTTTTCACTATCTGATTCTAATCAGACGAGAATACGAGAATAATCATCTTATCGATGATTTGGTTATCGGTTGAATCCGTTATTTCACTTGTTAGTCACGTTCTAAGGATATTTTATTGAAAGTAACAATTGGTACTTTGAATAATATAAACACTGATTATTTCGATCACCAATTCATATGTTACTATGGGAAATATTCTGATGCAGCTCTGGAGCACCAGATAAGACGGTTATATTTTTTTTTGTTCCAATTCTACTGTTTCATTAGGTATAAGGCTATCAGACTTGGAAGCTCAAAAGTCTTGGAAGTGGTCCATATTCGCTATTTACGTGAACAGGTTTCACTAGATCAAATCGTGTCTGAATCGAGGAGAGATAAAGTGCTTTTCTTTAATATCCACCCCCTTTTATTTTTTGAACGGGTCAACTCAAAAAATTTAAATTTGGGATAATGAAATTAATGCATGAATACTTTATTTTGAAATGAAATTGACAGATGAAACTTTCAAGATGGCGACTGGGCGCCATCTGGAGAAAAAAAATTAAATAGAAAGGGGGTCTTGTGACATATAATTTTGAAGCTCCTGACAAATACTTCACAACCCTAGGATATGAAGTCAATATCTTCACGTACTACAAAATGGCGGAACATTTAATAGTTTCCTGAAGACAAACACATTAATAACGATATTTCTAGAAATATTCCTTTTTATCTGCCATATGGCAATTCCAACAACCCGATAAGGTTTGTTAATTTATTTTCTGTTCATGAAAATGTCAAAAATGTCAGTACAACAATGAACATCATTGTTCAGTTCGAATACTCTCATTTAGTTTTCGGTTTTACTAGTAGAAAGGTACCACGTCAACAATCTCTAAAATGGTCAAATATCGTCCATTGGAAGAAATAGTTGAACCAATTTTTATTTACGGTGCGACGCGTAACTTCCACGAGACCGAAATGATTTTCAATGAACGTTTTCCGAATCGTCCTATCTGTAGAAAACATTTGAGGGAACTCGTATCCAAATTCACAACTGCCGGTAGTGTACATAACAAAAAGCCCCCAGGTCATCCGTCCGTTCCGGTAGAACAGCAAGTGCAAATATATGGTGACATGGTAGTAAATCCTGAACAGTCTACTTATTCCGTCGCAAATGTTTGTGAGAGGTGTCTCCTTCTAGTGTGTAGACTTTTGAAGAGAAATAGGTATCATCCATACAAAATTAAAATGGTACACCAACTAACTGAAGACGACCCTGATCGAAAAACAGAATTCTGCGAAATCAAGACAGAAACCATTCCAAGACATCCTACCTATCTCCACAATATTTGTTTTGGTGATGATTGTATTGTAAAAAGATACCCTTTTTAATTCAAACTAAGATTTTCATTTTTGTTTCTACTCATAAACGATGTATCGTAGGAAAAAACTTGAGTGGGATTTTTTATCTCAAATTGAACGAAATAAATTTTATTCGAGAAAAATCTACAGGCGTATAATATTTTTCTTGAAAAAAATCGAAGTTGATTAACGTATCCACTGTTGAAGTTGAAAATTATTTTTCATTGAAAAATATAAACTTTTATCAAATGTCACCGTTTACCAAATATTACTAAAATATCCCATATGATTTCCAAAAAAATTCAAAAAAATCAAAGAAAACTTCAAAACATTTTGAAATTGTAGTTTATATAGCAACCTATCATTTTTTACACCCTTGAAAATTTGCATTTCATTAGAAATCACCCGGTATATGAACTCTCAGAACGATGTGCAAAACATTCCATAACAATATTTCAGTAATACAAACAATATCGATTATTGAAGAGAAAGTATATTTCCAGAGAATCAATTTTGTTCCTTCAAACAGTTCTATTAAAAATGTCCGATCAAAGTTTTCATAACTGTAAAATTCTGGAACTGAAAACGTTTTTTGTTTTTGTTAAAAAGAAAAACTAAAATTTCGTTACGTTTTTTCCAGTATTTTCAGAAATTATTCCAGAAAGCAAAATTTCAATCGGCTGTAGTATTTGCTGTAAATAATTTAGTTTAATAGAATTATACTTCTTTCAGAATTTTCTAAAAAGTTTCTTTGATATTTCCTAAAGTTTCCGCTTTTCCTACAAAAGTAGGAAGTTTTTCTAGAATTCTTTGGAATACCTAATTTCGAAATTACCTATTTTCTCAAATTTTTGGTTTCATTTTATTAATTTTATATATTTTCATTTTTCACTGTCTTTTCCTTAATTGTGGCAAACGTTTTGTTCAAATTGTTGCGATAATCAATAAGCTGACATTCCGATATTTTATTGTAGAAGATACAGAGAAAATAAAAATCATGATATCAAAAATGCTAGAGAAATATTCATCAGTTTCATTTGATAAGTTAATAACTTGGTAATTTCCAATATTTTACATTTTTTTGTAGTTATCAAAGAAAACACAAGAGTTTTCAGTGAAGATTCATGTAAATATTTTTCATACCATTCAAAATATCGAATATTCACCTATACATTTTTTAAAATTCCAGAAAAAAAGTTATTTTGCATTTTCCACAAATTATACATCATTTCAAAAAATTGAAAAGTTAATATTGGACATTCATTTTGAATAAGTTTTTGACCATAAATGAATACAATAAGTAGAGAAAATTTCAAGTTTTCATATATTTTTTTGTTATTCATTTCGTAGGTAATTGGTTTTCATCTCAAACTCATAATCTAATCGAGAATGTATTTTCAATCATATCAATGACTCGTCCACTACTGGAGATATTATCTAATTTTTTAAAGACTTTTCAATCTGAGAAAATTTTATGTTCTCAGATTGAAACAAAAGGGATTAGTTTTTGAAATGGAAGCATCAAGGTCAAGGTCAGAATATTCTGTAATCGGATCAGAGTCCTTCAAAAATCCTGTGACAGCAGAGAGAAGACACATGTTCTCTAAAATACGCCTACATATGTTAGAGTGCACATATACTATGATATACAACATTTTATTACATATTTTGATTTTTGATGGATTGGTGGCAGAACACAAAGAAGCACTGACTAGGATGAAAACCAAGACATAGGTATAGATTCGATATTTGTAAGGAGCAATTAATAAGAACTTTATTTTGCAGACAATGACCGTGGTTACTTTTGTGCCGGTTGATCAAAGAAAAAAATGTCCTATAACAACAAAGTTTAGATTTTGCCAAATATCTAAACATATTTTGACCTCATAATCTCTTTGATAGTATACAGAGCATTTAAATTTTCAAAGTTTGCAAACAAATTGGGAAACTGCTCACCAATCAAGAGTCCATCCATATCAAATATAACGTGAGTTACTTTTTTGAACTGCATTATGGCCAGGGGCACCTTCAAATAGGTTCGAGGTAGTAGAGGACGAAATCAATGATTTTTCGCGAGTTTACAAACGTCAGAGACGCTTTCAGCTCTCGTACTAACTTTAGCTTCGAATATCATCTTTTATAACCGTAGAGCAGCTAATAAGTAGTATGAGTGGATTGAATAGATTTCAAAATATTACATAAATATGAATGAATGTATGAGTATTTTCTGATTTTTTGCACGACTTGAAAGCATGCCGCACATGCGTGTTCCAAGTTGTGATTCATATTCTTTGAACCTATGGAAATGAGGTTTTTCACTATCTTCGTTTTTCCCTGAAATAAACATAGAGAAAAACAATAAATTGTGTCTAGTTCAATTTTCCACTAAAACAATTTGCCATGAGTCCTGAACTATCAAACCCATCACTCATCTGACGTTTATTTTGAAGTGTTTAGGATCCCAGCTGTCGTGAACGTTCCATAAAAATGAATGCGTTTCAAAAGTACTGTATATGTGTCGTTAGCTATGTCGTTTACCCCACGGTAAAAAGTCTACCCACTAAAGGTGGAAACCCACGTTGAGGAGAAGTCACAACGACAGGGACCTACAATTTTACAACAGGTAGGTATTTCATTAATTTGTTTTGCATTTTTTATGTTCAAAATTTCATGGAAAACAATTATGAGTTGTGAGTGCCGTCCCGTCATCCAGTTCCAGTACTAACCTGCGCAAGCAAGTTCAGTTCATTGTTTCGAAAAACCAGTTCAGTTATTTTGGGCCCATCTCTAGTGCTTGGGTACTGGACCACAGCATATACTGTGACTAGACTGACCCAATTCTGGATGCACCATGTATGATCACTGCATACATGGTGTATACGGAACTTCACAAAATGTTAATTCAAGACATTGTATTTTTTTAAGACAATAGAGTGGAGAAATCTAGGTAACGTGATTCAAATGGCATAAGGAAAATATTGGTTATTGACTTGAGGAATATTAGTCACAAAAATCAAATATAGATATTTAAAAGACAATTCTTCATAACGATTATAGTGAATCCAAAAGTTATTGTTTGATGAAACAATATGATAATTATCTAGTTGAGAGAGAATATGAACATAAATATTCTTTGTCTGAGTTCCAAAACTAACGAATAAGTAAAAAAATATTCTTAGAATCGGTAAATCAACCAAAAGATATTTGTGTTTATACTTCGGCATAGATGATTTCACTCCATATTGTATCTATAATTTATGTATGTAATCCCGAAAGTTCCTAATAGCTAAATAATAAAAGTTCTTTATGACGAGGATATGTATAAATGAATCTGACATGCTTCAAAATTACACATCTCCCACTTGATTCGCTGGAGACACCAAAATCGTCTCACTTCGTCAGGAGTGAATTTGATCATTGAACTTTGTAGGCCAATCTCCAAATATCACGTTCACTACTAGAATTTTGAGAAAATGTTTGTTGTTTTCACAAATTAGATTTTTCGAAAAAAAATACAAGAGATCACTCTTGACAAACCTTCGTCTTCCTTGGAGAATGCACCAATTATCTCCTAAAATATAGGTACTGGCGAATAGAATCATTATCGAAATCAAATGTCTTCATCATATTCATATCAACCAGAATTGACAATAACTATAGAGAAGTAAAAAAAGCGCCATAGATCACTAATTATTAGTGGTATTTGACAGTTAACTCTAACGGAACCGTGAGTATAGTCACAGCGTAATGTTTTGACAGTCTCATCCATTTTTTTAATTTTATGAAGAGTTGGTATATAAATTTTTTATGTTTAATCTGTGACCTGTGTGTCCTAATCACAAACCACCTACTATATAAGTAGTTTGTGGTCCTAATAAGCTGTAAAGTGTAAGCAAGCATGTCTAGATAGTAAATAATGTAACAAAGATATTACACAATAGGTTGATATGCGTACATTTTTCATTTAAAAAAAATTTTTTGTAGACTGGGACCAAAGACCGAATTCATAATTTTTTTTAAACAATGTACAGATCAGTCTATCAAGTTTTTTATGCGATAGGAAAACGACAGTTCTCCTTGGAAGCTGCACAGATTGCAAAAGTAGTTGATAATAGATTGCATTGACCTTTTAATGATAATGTTGCTTTCTAGGCAAACCCAAAAATTGAGAGCCCACTAACAGATCTTTTTGGAAGACAACACAAATACCTAAGGATATCCTTAACAGAAAAATGTAACCTTAGATGTAAGACAAGCTTATTAATTGGTTGAGTAGAAACTCTGAAGGTAATATTTCAGGTCAGTATTGCATGCCAGCTGAGGGTGTTCAACTCTCTGAAAAATCAAAGTTATTAACTGCAGACGAAGTAGTCAAAATAGCCGACCTTTTTGTCAAAGAAGGAGTAAACAAAATAAGACTCACTGGTGGTGAACCGACTGTGAGGAAAGATCTGGTAGATATAATTTGTAAGTTTTTTTCATCCAGAATTGTTTAAATATGGAAAAAAAGAGGAGTCTCAGGGTCTCATTGAACAAAATTCAAGGGCAATAAAAAATATTTAAAAAAATATGATTGTCAATCCAAAAAAACATCTATATACAAAATTATATAAAGGGCAAAAAGTTGAAAATTCAAGAGTAAAGTACCCTCAAACTGAATAGGAGATATTTTTGCATATGACTCTGTGCTTTTATTCTTCTTTTGGCAACCAAGTGTTGCCAAGTGATTGTGCGTTGGTACATGTTTATTATGTATTTTTTAATTTCAAAAATGGAAACAATCATTGGAAAATTTCTTTTTCTTTATTTGGATGAGTGAAACAATTAACCTGGTAAACTCAACCAACCTTATAGCTAACATAAAAATTGATAAAGTAAAAACGTATCACTGAACATTAACCATCGTTACGGTTTCAGATAACTTAAAGAAACTAAAAGGCTTGGAAGTCGTGGCTATGACTACGAATGGTCTAGTTCTGACCAAGCAATTGATAGCATTGCAGAAGGCTGGTCTAGATATTCTGAATATAAGTCTGGATACTTTAAAGGCTGATCGTTACGAATTCATATCAAGAAGAAAGGGTTGGAATAGAGTTATGATGGGTATTGATCTAGCATTACAATTGGGGTATAAACCCGTAAAAGTTAACTGCGTTGTTATGAAGGGTTGGTAATTTAATATCAGAATTACAAAGTTCCTCAGCAAGTTTTACTTCAGGTTTCAATGATGATGAAATATTGGATTTTGTTGAGCTGACAAAAGACAGAAATGTGGATATTAGATTCATTGAATACATGCCCTTCACAGGTAATAAGTGGGAGGTAGATAAACTGGTTTCCTATAAAGAAATGGTCAACAAGATAAAAGAAAAATGGAATGATTTCACTCCTCTCAAAAATGGCCCTAATGACACATCAAAGGTAAAAAAATTATTCAGAGGAGTCGTTTTCCTTATAAATATTTGAAGACTGAAGGAGTCCAACTAGCTGGGTTACGAAAAACGAACTATTCTAATAAATCATTTTTGTAGTTTGATAACTCTCGTCTTGTTTAAAGGCATGGAAAGTACCTGATTATAAGGGACAAGTGGGGTTCATAACGTCGATGAGCGAGCACTTTTGTGGAACGTGTAATAGATTAAGAATAACTGCTGATGGAAACTTGAAAGTGTGTCTTTTTGGAAACACAGAGGTGTCCTTGAGAGATGCTATAAGAAATAATTGTTCTGAGGATGATCTGTCTGCTTTAATCAGTGCTGCAGTAAAGAGGAAGAAGAAGCAACATGCAGGTATATTTCGTCTCATACTTCACTTCTTGAACTGTTTGGAAAAATACAAAGAAGGGAGTCATCTATTACAGATTTTTACATTGAAAAATATATCACAGGGTAACTTTACATACAAATATAGAGTTAGAATTTATGAACTAATAATATATAATTATTTATATAAAAATTGCTGAGGCAAATGACCAATATATCAGATGAACACTCCGTTGCGAGCAGCAGGAGAGTGGACATGTTTTTTTCAATGTTATGGAGGGAGAGTGATATATCATTTGAAAGGATTCTTGTCCTTCTTTTACCTCTAAAAATTTTTAATTGATTCATTTGTTTTCGAGAAACTCGGTGGCGAACATGTTATTTAAGAGAGATCGCTGCATAATTGAAATTAAAAAAGTCTTTCAATTTGCGTCTACAATGCGTTGAAAGATCTTCAGAGAAAGAAACTGAAACAAAGATTTAAAAACCGCCCTAGACATAAATATATGTGTCTCAGATAAAAAAAAATGTGGCTGATAAATTCAATACTTTTTTCAGTGATTTGGGTATTAACTATGCTAATAAAATTACTGAACTTCCAGAGTTTCACAACCATATTGCTATGTTTACCCGCACAATGTGTTTGTTTTCACTGTTCAAAAAGTAAGGTCAATTTTTACTTTTCTCGCAAAATATTCGTGTATTCATCAATTTCTATTTTATCCCCTTCAAATTAGTCTTCCCAGATATAATACACTCGTTTTTCCCGATTCTTAAAGCAGTTCTGATATGTACTTTTTGGCATATCCTTCAGCTCTCTCGACGATTCGGTATTTATCACTTTAATCGTCGCAAAACGCCGTCCTTTCATGAGTCTCTTTAATCGTGGGAACAGGAAAAAGTCGCAGAAGACCAAATCTGGTGAATACGGTGGCTGAAGCATGATTGTGGTGTTGTTTTTGGAAAACGAACAAGCAATGAAGATTGAGCTGGTGCATTATCGTAATTCAAAAGCCAAGTGACAAGAGCTCCTGATGCTCTACGCCACGTTAATTGAAGAAAGCGGTGAGCAAAACCTTGACAACATATGGAACTTGACGTGCTTTTTTTGATTTCGGCTGCCCTGGACTTTTCCAGGTAAAAATTCGGCAATTTTGAAACGAACTTCGTTGCCATACCCTTCATGCCCAAAATTTGTGAAGAAATTGCATGGCATGAGCCAACTGATATGCCGACATCCTCAGCAACTTCTCTAATAGTAATTCGACGATTCTCCATAACAATTTTCTTCCCTGTCTCAATATTTTCATGGGTTGTTGATGTCATGTGGCGTCCAGGACGAACATCGTCATTCACATCTTCTGTGAAAATCCTGTACCACTTGTTGACATGTTTCTGACTCGGAGTATAATCACCGTATGCCACTGTTAACATTTTAAGTGTTTTTGAGCACTTAGTTCCATTTTTTTACACAAAGTTTCATGCAAATTCTTTGACACATTTTTATTGAAAGCAGAAAGTCGTTTTGAACACGCAAAACACTTCTAACTTGTATGTCTCTCACCAACAAACTAAGCATGCTAAACAGCTGAAACTGTGAACATATGTTCTGGACGAATGTACCAATATAAAAAAATTTAAAATTCGCTAATCGAATGTATAGACCGTCGCCTTATTTTTTGAACACTCCTCGTAAAGCAATTTAAATCCAAAGATAGTTGCTACATTCACACAGGCACCGCTTTCGTAAAACAGGGTTGTAAAGCTCAAAGAGTGGATTGAATGTGATGCTAATATTGAAGAAAGTGTTGACTCACCAAAGAAAATCAAAACAAATTTTATAATAGTAGCTTCAATTATCTATCAATTCAATTCATTTATCTATCTATCAATCTTTTCAATTAATATCTTTTTATTTGTCCTATCAATGATGTATGTGAATAACAAAGTTCATTTCTCTTCAGTTTCTCATCTTGTGAGTGCCTACTTAGGGTAAAAATTGTATGTGTTAAAATACTATTTTTACAGGCATGATGAACATTTCACAAATGGCAAATCGACCAATGATTCTAATAGGTGGATGAGAAATAGTTTTTACTCAAGGTAGAGTAAGCAATCATGTATCAATTTACTAGATATCCCGGTTTTGTTTTTCTCTTCCATGAACTGTTAAGCAAATGTTGAATATTATAAATCACTTTTATTATTACTGAAATGATTCAAAATTTCAACCTTTTAAAGAATTTGTTTAATGAGACTTACCGATTATTTCAATATAAATCTTGAAAGTGTTGAATAAAAGTCAATATAGATGGTAGCACGTATTTTATTATTACTTTGTCTCAAAAGTTTTGTCCGTTTTCATGAGTCTACTTCAAACTAATATCTCAGTAAATACTTGTTCAATTCAATCGAATTAAGTGTCATTTGATTCGGGGCACTTTTGCCAACGTAACACAAGTCGATTAATACCGTCAGCATAAAAATTGTGTGCGCGGGATTCCATGAAGTCGACGAAGGCCGTTTTTTCCTGGTCCTGATTGGCGAAGGTTCTACTGGCGAGAAAGTTATCGAAGTGCTTGAACAGATGGCGTGAGGTCTGGTAAGTATGGTGATGAGGCAGAACTTCTACGCACCATTCATTTAATTTTCGGACGGTGATTCGTGAAACGTGCGGACGGGCGTTGTCGTGAAGCAGCATCGGACCTCTTCTGTTGACCAGTGCCGGCTGATGCAATTTTTACTACATATCATCGATTTCCTCACAATAGGAATCTGCTGTGATGGTTTAGTCCAGTTGCAGAAAGTTATAGTGAATCACACCAATCGCTGACCAGCATAAAGTAACCATGGCCTTTTATTGGTGGGTTTTTGACTTTAGGAAGTGTCTGGGTGACTCATCGGTGTCCAACCACTGAACGTCTTCTGTTGTCGTAGAGTGTAGAGAATCCACTTTTCATCAATACGATACGTAGCAATACAATTTAAAAAAAAGGATAGTTTTGTTTGCGCAAAAGCAAAGACGACCAGACCTTGAAACATGACAATTTTTGTCGATCACAGTTTGTGATGGGTCGTTCTTCACCAGAGTCCTCATCTCCGAGGCGAAAATTTGCCAAACGACATCGAACACTGCTTTCATTATATTATTGCCAAATGCATGGTTAATTTTTCGAATTGTTTCGACAGCGAAAATGGCTTAACCACTTCATATAGTAATAAGCTAAGAAAAGACAAAAAATAATAATTTTTTAAAAAAATTAATAGCATTGATGTATGTATAAATTTCTCTATCGATCAGTTACCACGACACAATAGAATAAATATTTATTGAGATGTGACACATGACACAAACGGACAACTTTTTTGAAAAAACCTAATATACACATCATTATCTAACAAGATCTCGATTTTACACTTTTGTCTATTCTTTGCATACAACTTAATCAGCATAGCCAAGAACCTTGTATATATATGAATGTATTATCTGTTTATCAATAATTATATGTTAATTATTGCAAATAACACACCAATTGTAGATACCCCCAATAATAAGTAGGTAATTGATGATAAAGTTCTGTATGTTAAAAAAAATTACGCGACTGAGTTTAGGTTTAAAAAATCTATCAAAATGATTGATTTGAAATTTGTCTGGAAGAAAATTCCGCAAACCAACATCGAATAGTGCGTCCATTAACATTATCATTGCCAAACGCCTGGTTCATTTTTAGAGCTGTTTCGGCAGCGCTTTGGTTCAATTTGAATTCGTAGAAAAAAATTGGCCGATAATCGCTCAACGACATAATTCAGTAATAAGCAGGAAAGAGGCAAAAAATTATAATTGGAAGAAAAATGAACAGCATCAATCCAAAGTGATTGGGTCTATTCAATCCTCCACCGCTACCCGCAAGGGTTTATTGTGGCTCACACCTATTCACACTCGACCAAATAAACCCAGCTTTTTAACGAAGCTGATTAGTTTGTATGGTAAGTGGTCTTTCAGGTCAGATGGTGAGAGTACGGCTCTACCGAACTCAAAAAACCTGATTCGGTCCCCAGCGGGGCAGGCACTAAGTATATGATCTGCTGTTTCATCATTTTCCAAACAGGCGACACACACTGCCTTCCGACAGTCCGATTCTCTGCATATGTAGATTAAAATGACAGTGACCTGTAAGAAGGCCTGTTTAAACATCGTAGTTCATCCCTACTGTAATCCAACAACTATTTGGTATCAAGCTTCGAAGGGTGAACAAACTCCTTGGAGTGAGCCAATCTACCAGAAGTTCATAAATCTTCTTGCCATCTAGGTGTTCAATCTTTGGCAATGCCTAAAGCGATGCCAATGACAGCTTCTGGTCCGATGAAGCTGCTTGCAGCACCCTCCTTTGCAAGGAAGTCAGCAGCTTCATTGCCTTCTAGGTCAGTATGGCTAGAAATCCAGACCAGATACAATCTGTTTAGTCTTTCTATTGAGGAGAGTCGTTTTTGGCAATTTGCTATCAATTTAGACGTTGCTCGGTAGGAGCCAAGGGCTTCCAACACAGCTTGACTGTTCGAGAATTTTTTTATTAGCTTGTGTATGAGGATGAATTCTTCCAATCTCTCCGCACACAATTCAATAGCGACCTAAAGTCAATGATATTCCATAATTAAAAATACCCTCCATGCCCCCTCCCGGGTTGAGTGCCCTGAGTTGAAATCTTCTCCACAAAGTTAATGTGCGCAGAACATCCCATCTCGTCCATCCACCTCCGCTCCCCAACTTACTGATGAGCACTTCAGCAAGATTGACATCTGACCTGCTTTTGGTAGAAAGTCAGCCTCTAGGTGCCTTTGCTTTCTGATCTGTTAAATTGTTTTATCATGACTTTCCTAACTGAATTATTGCATGAGATCCCCAAAAATAACAAACCGGAGACGAGTGTCTTTTTAGTCGCGAACAAGTGTTGGTTCTCAGTCAATCTGAAAATGAGATCAATTTGAAGTCTGGTTAAAAAATCTTATACTTACCGGAGCCGCCTGACAACGACTCCTCGGGGGTGGTCTTTGGTTCTGCTTCGTTGACTTCCTGTGTTTGTCCCTCTCTCGAAATCTGAAGTCATCCCTGTTTAGTGCGTTTAGTGTAGGTCGGTTAGCGCTGGATTATCATGCGTTCGAATTCTGTCAAATGTGTCCTCTGCGTGTTTCCTCATGTATGCGTCTACGTAGTGTATGTTCAGGTCGAGATCCCGGAATATGTACCTATTCGGTACATATCTTGGAGCGTTTACGACGACTGGATCTGTTTTCTCTATGTCGCTGCGCACTGGCCCCAGGCAGTGCAGGCATACAGGATTATCGGTAGTATTACAGTTTTTATCATCAGCAGCTTCACTTTCAGTCCCATGTTGCTTCTTTGACCTATTATTGGTAATAGGTTTTGTCGGGCAGATCACGCCATTCCTATTCTCTGTCGTACGTGAAACCTGAACGTTAATCTTTTTTCTAGGTTGACCTCCAAGTATCTAGCCTCGTTGGTCCACGGAATCTCTTGTCCGTTGAAGATGACGTTTCCTTCCGGGTAAACAGTATTGTCTGACTCTTGTCAGGGTTTATACTGATCTTCCACAGGTTGGCCCATTCCTCTAATCGAAATTCTTTCAGAGTATTTCATTACTCTTGAGTTGGAGCGATGATGATGGTCACTATCTTACACTGACGAGTGGCTAAGGATCCCGAAACCGGTCTGCAAGTGTGCCCGTTCCAAAATTGAAGGTCGACTCTATCAGTTGTATTACCAATTGCATATGCAGGAAATTTTCTGTGAAGATTCCTGCACTGACGCCTGTCGAATATAATCCAACGCGGTTCGTGGTATTAGCCAGTGGAGTAGTTGTTTTCTGATAGGCGTCAGTCAATTCAACCTACTGTATAGGTATATCCGAGACGGGATTGAACGTTTAAAGTTAATTTCTTTAAATTTGTTTACCGCCTGTCTTCAAGCATAGCCCACTGACTAATAAATTGTCTGTTGCTTGTTATATTGGCTTAATCAATATTTAATTGTATTAAGTTCTATTGAATAACCAAAAAAATAAAAAATAACAGCATTCACGTGTGTTATGAAATTTCGTATCTTTTCTGGATCAAATGTCAACATTTTGTAATTATTTTCTGACGTAAATCGAATAAGGGATATCTAGTACATTATAATTTGTGAACGTTTATCATTCCAATTATCACTAGTGTGTTAAATTCAGTGTTGAAGCATGTACCTAAATGAACTTTTTTTAAAATCATCTGCATCCATGTTTTTGTCAATAACCATGAAAAGATGACTAATTCCATCAATACCATACCTAACCTTATCACATTGTTTTAAACTTAAAATTGTAGATGCGCTCGACTTTCTCCAGTTCCATTTTATAACTTGACTTGAGTTCAAAGCCTGTAACAGTAACTTTACTACAAACTCACATTTGCCTTCACTTTATTTATACATAGAATATCATCAGACCACAATGTATTTTTGATTTTCTGAAACCCGGTGGATAAAACAGAAATTGTTGCTGAAAAGTTTGAATTTTTTTGGATTTCTTCACCTTTTCACTGTATTTTTGATGTTTAAATTGAAAAGAGTATATTTATAGGAGATATTTATTGGGAAATTCAATGATTACATGAAATTAGTTGTTTTTCTTCCCGTTTGTGTCTGAAAGTTACTTCTTTGCATGATCTACACATTTTTGTTAAGAGTTTATTTTGAATTAATTGTTTTTTTTGAAAGATTCTCACTTTTTTGTATGAAGATGAAGTAGAATGTCGAAATCTTTCTTTCGCATACTTCTTACTTGGTGTATGACCTTTCACAATCCGGAAGGTTATATACCCAAAATAAACAGTAAAAAGTACTGAGTTCTCCACAAAAAAATGTCTTTCAAGGAATACTTTATTTCCCAATCATTAATGTATAATTTCAAATAATGTATAAAATATATGGAACATAAAATACACAACTTTTTGTCCTTGAAGTTGTCAAAGATAATGAATGAAGAATTAATAGTTTTAGAGAGAGATTGGTGTAGTGGTAATGGACGGTTGACACATATTTTCTTTCGACACATTATTTTCGATATCGTTACAGGGATCGTCCATATATTATGTAAAGCTTCTGGTATAGGGAGGGGTTGCCTAGGTGTTCCGTGCCAAAAACAATGCTAAATCAACTGAGAAATCGGTAGCAAACGATAAGAAATTTTATTCAAAACACCAATTGCAATTCTTTTTTTATTTATTTTTATGTACTAGAAAGTGTTTTATCTTGAGGGAGTAGGATAGCATTAAAAAATTATGGAGGGAGTCCGAGCATGCTTTAGAGGTCCATGATATGTAGTCATCATTTAAAGTTGACATTGATATCAACATTTTTTTATTCGTCATTGAAACACAACTTTACTTATGACACTACATTTGTTCATTTGTTTTTACTGAAATTAACATTCCTTATCGCCTCCTCTCGTTGATCATTCACTTTTAGGGCGCTTGGTTGATTGAATTATGTCGTCAAGAACTTTCACATCTAGGGTTCTACGTATTCTATTTGCGGTAGAAATAAAAAGAAACATTGTTTAACGATTCCTTCACCATTGTTTTTCTTTGCAGACGCTCAACCAGTCCAATCAGCACACCAAAAAGTACCCTTACCCAAAACAATTCATCAAACCCTTTTCCACTTGCATGCCTTGAAGCAACCTCTTCATTTCCTAAGGTACTATTCCACTAACCAAAACGTCCCAGAAGAATTGACTCACGTTGATGAAGAAGGGAAAGCCAAGATGGTGGACGTGGCCGATAAGGCAATTACCAAGCGCTCTGCTACGGCAGCAGCCACAGTACAGGTCGGATCCCAAATAACAACACTCATACACGAAAATTCTATTAAAAAAGGAGATGTTCTCACCATGGCAGAGATAGCAGGGCTAATAGGCGCAAAAAAGACTTCTGAAATCATCCCCCTCTGTCATAACATATCCATTTCTAGCGTCAAAATCAAAGCTCACTTGGATGTAACGAAACAAGCCGTTGAAATAGAAGCCACAGTGAACTGTGAAGGAAAAACCGGCGTGGAAATGGAGGCGCTCACAGCTGTTAGTGTTGCTGCTTTGACAGTCTACGACATGTGTAAAGCAGTAAGCAAGGCCATAGTCATAAACGATATTCGGTTGATAAGCAAGACTGGCGGTAATAGCGGAGATTACGCTCGGGAGGAGATCACACTAAGGGATTATAAGCGAGGACCTACTACCAATAGGTTTACGCCCGTGGTAGGTGTCTTGTAGTGGTTTTGGCGTGAAGGGGATGGGTTGTATCGTAGATATGTTAACGTTTAACAGCATTTAATCTATATTTTTCTACAGTAGTTTTATAATCTGTGATTATATAACCTTTTTATGTCAGTTATAAAAATGTAAGATTAACTTCAGGCGAATACTTATAAGAATATGAATATTTTCTGTTATACCCACATTGTCCCTAGTGATATTATCTGACTGTTGGTATTTTGCTCCTGTAACACCTTGTTAATATTTTGTTAGTTGAAAAAAAAAATTGTTATACATCGTAATGTGGCATCATTAGTTACTTCAGATTGCTCAATCAAAAATCATTCACTAGTTGTGCCATTTTCAAATCTGTTTTATCTAGTCTAAATGTAACAAAAAAAAATGTGAAAAGAACAAAACAAGCATAAAGGGCAAGAAGGTTGCCAATACATTTACTGCACTAAAAAATATATGTTAACAGCAAGTATGTTCCTTCCCCAAACAACACTTAGACCTGGAGGTTGGTAGTTCTGCTTCAAAATCTTCCTTCTTATGCTACAAACTATAAAGTTCCACATATACAGTCACATATGCGTCAAAACGGTTGTTTTTTGTCAATTGTCTGCTTTGTCTCATTAGAAACAATACATTTCAAGGACCGCCTCAACGTATAATTTGCATAGAATTTTAAGCTGGTATAAGTTTATTATTTTAGTATGTAGCACCAGACAGCTGATGTGTTTTCATTTTGAAGCAGAACTACCAACCTCCAAAAGAAAAATTATCTTCAAATATAAAGCGTACTAATTCGTGAAAGCTAATTATACATTTGGTATGGATATTTTCGCCTTAGGTAGTTTATTGGAGCTAATGAGACAATTGTTCCTGAAAAAATTATTCAGTTCAATTTATAGGTGAAGTGTACTTATTATATATTCTGGTGAATGGAAATGTGAATGTTCACAAAAATATTACAAGAGATAACATGATGGAAGTGAAATTTACTATTGATATTGTGATATGGGAGAATTGTTACAAGTGGACAATATAGATTTGGTTTGTTTTATGAAAGCCACATTCAGTACTTTCCTGTAAATATTGTTTATTTTTATAAAACAGTAACCTTTCCGTCAGGTATAGGAATTTATATAGTTCATGCAGCTGTTGTTTACATCTGTTGAGTTTCTCTGGTATATTTTGCAATATTTTATAGAGAGAGAATGAAAGGGATACTGGAAATATCGAATATGACCCTAAAATATTTAAAACAGTTTTTCAGGTACAACTTTTACTTCAGCAATCATTTAAATGTGTTTCCAAAAAGATAATTCTTCCATGTAACTGCCATGGCGTTACATGCTCAAGGTGGTGTTACAAGTTCTTCACATAACAAAACTGTGCAAAGCAGAAGTTATTGTTTGTTGTGAATAAAATGATCACCATAAAACAGTTAATTCTCGATAAATTCATACTGTTTGTCTTGAATTCACTTTTCATCCTAGGAAAACTCCCTTGGAATCATTTTCAAACTGACATAATTGTTTGTGAACCAATGATGTCATGCACTTTGATTTTGACACGTGACTTAATAGTAATTTGATCACATTTCAATCGTTAAATATAAGATTAAATTCTTTAAAAAAAAATTTCTTTAAAGATTTTTATTATGGAACCTGCCGGTTCACAGCAAAATTATATCTTTATTTGAATACAGTCAGCATCCCTATCAATGATGATTTCAAATCATGAAATATAATAATATGTCGAATATTAGTTGGAACATTTGCTTCAGAATGTGAAAATTTCAATTTATAGTATATTTGAAAGGTGTATCTTTGAAATTTATCCAAGACTTTATAAATAAAGAAATGAAAAAAGAAAAAATACAAAGTTAAGGGATTCCAAGCCACGTTAGTTCACGACTTTTCGATTGTTGGTATCTAAAATCGTCTTCGGGTGAATACTGACTGATTGATATTGTCAGTCACCTTCAAACACAAGTGATCTCATTCGAATCTTAATATGTTCTATGATTATCCTGCTTATTGTCCAAAAAAATCAGTTTTGATTTCTGTTTCTTCAAAATATTAATTCATTATTTACAGTACTTATATTTTGTTAAAATTCCTTATGTCAGTATGAAAGTAAAACAATCATAACCACATATGGAAGACGAAAGCAAGCATATGATTATACAAATCAAGCGCATCTCAAAATTGCAAAAATCACCAAACTTTTAGGCATGTTGAACTACATTGTCAAAACTTTGTCAATCTGATGTGGTAGATTTTTGATACACTTTTTCATAACTGAGAAACATATCGGCGAATTCCTCTTCGAAAACCAGACCAATTTGTAGAAATGTACTTGCGTGCAAAGATACAATGAGTAACGTTCAATATAAATGTTCTATATCTAATATATGACTATAAGACCGTAAACACCTTCTAATCTAAAAAATCTGAAGTTATCATTTCGGAATATGAAAATAAAACAGACTGAAAATGATTCTCCACTAGAAGTTGAATGTTTTGGGATGCTTGTTTGGGTTCGCAATTTCAATTTTACTTGGAACTAGGTTACTTATGCAGCTTTATATATTTTTAGGGGAGAGATTGTGAAGATTTGCTTATTAATATTTTTTTTGTGGTGCCATACCGAATTGTAATCAGTTTACTTCAAATCAAAATTCACTGTCTCCACAAATGGACACCTTACTAAAGTGACAAAATTAATGAGAGCAAACTTTTTTCTATAGGTGTAGCTGAGGACAGCGTCTTGAACAAGACATTTGTTATTGGGTCAATTTGATTCAAAATTACGTTTTTGGACTTGGTTTGTTGTTTTTGTTTTATATCTAGTTATTAATATGAAATTCTATCCTGAAAATGCTGTTATTCCAGCAAATGTTACTAGTTCATAACTGTACCCTCTCGTGTTATGATTTCTCTATGGATTTGTATCATTTGCAAAGCTTCGGCGGGCATTTGTCAGGAGGCTGGATTTCTACAAATTCTGTTATTATTGAAATTTAATTTTTTGTATAATTCAATACATATGGTTGTTGAAACAAAATATTTTTGTAATTTTACAATATAAAAATTAACAATAAATATTTACAAAAATGAAGTATTTATTTCTAGGTAGACTTTTTCTGTTGGGGTCGAACAAATAGACTGTCCTCGGGCATAAGAATTCTGAAAAAAAAATTAATTATTTATTTGAAAACTCGACAAATGCCCCAGTCTCAGGTATTTTCCGCTCCGAAAACTTTGATCCTTGACCGACTGACATGAAAGAGACAAATTTTGGGTTAAAAAAATGTTCCACCCATAAAGTTTACCTGATAGGGCACTTTTAGCTAATTTGACCAACCTTGTAAAATTTACCATGTCCAAGATGGCAAAAGTATAACCAAAAAAATGCAGTTTTGTCTTTTTTTTGTAACTGAACAAAAAAAATTGTTTTTAAATGGTGGTCACGTTAAAAGTCATGATACAGGATACAAATAGGATATGAATCCATGAATTACTTGAATCGACATTCATCCTCTTGTTTCACAAAGGGTTAGTTAGTGTAGAAGTTAGGGAAAGAAGAGCTCAATTCCATATAAAAAAAATGGAAGGTTCAAAGAATTCGGAGATAAGGGCTAATTTAAACCTTCCACAACTGAACTGAGAATGTTTTTTCAATAATAAAAAGTATGTTTTTATGTACTCACACGTTGGCATTGCTGGCCATGCCTGGTACTGCTATAGGGGCAAGTTTAGTTTCTTCGGGAACTTTAACAGTCAAAGTCGACCTGGGACCTGTTTTCCAAGTGTTACTTCGTTCATCAATCACCGACGCCTCTACTACCAAGAGGTACTGCCCTCCTCTTGGAAACGCTAGCAAAAATTGGGCTCTGAAGAAATCCTTGTGGGGCGTCACCGTTTGAGTCAAGACAGATACTTGTTCCAGGAGCTGGAAATGATATTATTCAAGTTTGGTACAGTAATTCATGAAGTATGTTGTGTAACAATGAAATGAATTTGTATCACTTCAAGTGAACTGTCTGATGCTTTCAAAAACAACTCCACTATCTTTTTCTCAAAATTATATTTTGAAAAAGTGTCAGTACAGAAGTTGTTTTTACCAATTTATATATAGTGATATTGCTAACAATATACATGAAAATTACAGTAAAAAATAAAAAAAGGTTCAATTAATTTTTGATGGAAACAGAAGAAATTCAATTTACCTCATCAATTTATTATATATTTTGGTTTTTGTTTCGTTTTTCAATTTCGACATTGATTTTTTAGGTCTCTGGAAATACAACTAAGATTTTCTTTTTCAGAAAAAAAAATTATTTTCACATCAGTCCTTTTTTATTCTACAGTATCAGATGAGTAACATACTCCACCGTATTTTATGTTTTTTTTTATTATTCTTCTGTCGATTCTTCACCTTTGAGAAATATTTAAAAAATGAGTTTATTCTATTACTTTGAAAATGTCCTTATAGGACGAAACTGCAGTAACGTTACTTACAAATCAAAGTGGAAAAAAAACAGCAAGTTTTTTTATTTATCATTTGAAAAATGGTATTCAAAATAAAAACTGAAATGTATTTGGTTAGAGAATGCTGAATCGACCACAATTTTATTTTGATTCAACTTCAAATATGGCACAATGCACAGAAGCTTCTAGAGTTTATATAGTACAAAAAGAGCTCTAAGGAGTTATATGATTGTTTTCATCAACTGTCATTATGGCAAAGCAGATTTGTCTCTACAGATTTGTCTCTTCTAGTGTTCACTATACAGTGTGTAAAAGCCAAATGGAATAAATTCATTATTTCCGTTACGGTACATATTTTAACTAAATCCCGAAACACGTCAAATTTGAATAATGATTTGACATACTTGAACGGAAAATGCTACCCCTGCCTTCAACCCCCATCGAATGATAGACACAACCTCCGATTTTTTAAATGGGAAGTATAGGCTTGTGATATATCGTTTGAAACGTCTCTTTATTCTCTATTCAAAAATGTTACCGCTTTTAAGTTTATTGCAACAATTAAGATAAAATAAATTGAAATTATGTGGTTGCCGAAATTCGATAAAATACACTCAAAACTTATTGCAATATACTCAAAATTGATTACATGTTGAGGTATTGATAATATGAAAGTAAGCAAACACTATAGCAATGTTCTATTTAGATGGTATCCTTTAAAAACTGTAAATAATTTCCGTGGCAACGTTACTTTAAAACGTCTTGTCAACTTGTTTTGTGTGTTACATTAGTTGTCAGTATTTTAATTTAAGTTTAAAGTTCGTTAACTTCCAAGTCTGACAAATGGTTAGATTAACGGAAATGCATAAAATAACAGTTTTACAAGTGATTGGTTACGGAGATTAAACCCGAATACAACAGGAAATAGCTCGCCCATTTCTTGAGAAATTTCCTAATTTACTGCCCATATCTCAAGGAACAATAAGCGAAATAGAGAAACAGTTTCACGAGCTTGGTCATGTGGGGCAGATAAGAAAAGCAGCTGCCAATGCAATTAGTGATGAACTCAAATTAGATGTGATGCTCGAGATTGAGGAAAACCCACATACATCGAGTAGACAGGCATTCACTACATTCAATGTTAGCCATACATCGATAGTAAACATATTAAAAGATAATAAAATGAATCCCTGTAAAATGATACCTACTTAAGAGCTTGTGGAAAACGGTTTTGAGAGCAAATGATGGAAATGTTGGATAAGAATATCATCCAATTAGAAGACGTTATGTTTTCTGATGAGTGTACTTTGTCTCTTAACGTTCATGCAAATCGGCAAAATTGCCGCTACCGATCAACGGAAAATCCTCGGTGGATGAGAGGTTAATGTTTGGACAGGGTTGTAGGAAACCCTATCATTGGTCCCTTTCTCATTGGGGGCAACTTGAATTGCGATAATTATTTGGCACTACTTTAAAATGATGTCATTCCAAGTTGAATGAATGTTTATTAAGTAGGAAGATCCTAATACACAAACATAATATACATAATATTTCATGTTATATAGACAAACATAATAAGGTTATAGAACATATATACATATAGGTACACATAAATACATAATATATACAGTCACTTACTATCTATTCTATTGTGATATAATCAGTCAAATATTTTTTGAATTGAAACATGTTTTTATTATTCTTCACATTTTGGGGACGTTTGTTATATTCAATGAGGCCTTTATATAATAAAATTTTCATGGAGTTTGATAAACTACATCGCGGCAGGTGAAAATTGTCATTTTGTCTAGTAGTGTAATTGTGAGTGGAATTTCTATAAATGATAAATTCTTCGAAATAAGAAGGTAGCATATGATTGGTTATCTTGAAAATAAATATCATTGC
This sequence comes from Leptinotarsa undecemlineata, assembly GCA_015342065.1. Taxonomy (NCBI): domain Eukaryota; kingdom Metazoa; phylum Arthropoda; class Insecta; order Coleoptera; family Chrysomelidae; genus Leptinotarsa; species Leptinotarsa undecemlineata. The sequence continues at coordinate 914 of WOGP01000653.1, read as the reverse complement.
TGATCTGTAATACCTTTCACGAATAGACATCCACTGTAATGCACTGTACTTGCATAACCAAGAACCACCCTCATTCCTCTGTTCTGTAACTTTTGCAGTGACATAATTTTATTTTGGTCAAAACTGTATAACAGCGTACTGCAATAATCAAAATGTGGCTGTATTATTGTATTATATACGGTTATTTTCGCATTTGTAGAAAGGTGTTTCGAAATTCTAGTGAAGAAATATAGCTTTTTTGAAATCTTTTTAGTCATATAGTTATAATGTGCACCAAAAGACATACTGTTGTCCAACATAAAACCTAAATGTTTGAATTCTTTTACAAACTCAAGTTTCTGACCATTAGCATACAGGGAGAGTATTTATATTTGTAAGAGGTTGTTAGAATCATAGCTTTCATTTTTGAAGTACTTAATTTAATTTTATTTGCCGAAAAATAATGAGTTCATCTTTTCTATAGCTACTTTCAGGTCTTTATGTGCAATAGATAGTAACGTGTCGTCAGCAAATAAGTTGACAAAGTCACTAATGTGGTATGTGTTTGTCTATTATGTAAATCAAAAACAAGGGTCCTAGTACACTTCCTTGGGGCACTACGAACTTTGTAGTGACTGGAATGGATAATTCACTTTTGATCTTTGTGACTTGTTGTCGATCATTTAAATAATCTTTAAACCAATTTAGCACAGCCCCTTTAATCCCAACTAATTCAAATTTTTTTACAAGGATATTTCTGTCAATTGTCTCGAATGCTCTTCGTAAATCAAGAAAAACCGCAACAACGTATTTATTTATTGTATTTATTTGTATTTGGAATTTTAGGTATCGGAAAAACAGTAATGACTTTCAGTATATTAGGAAATTGTCCGTGTTGTAGGGAAATATTTACCAATATTGCCCAATGACACCTA
>WOGP01000652.1:0-22877 GCA_015342065.1 Leptinotarsa undecemlineata | reverse complement strand
AGAATTGCATTTACCGGATACCCTGCGAATGCGGAGAATCATACATCGGTGAAACTAAGAGGCCATTGAAAGTTTGCATTGCCGAGCACAAGAAACACACACAGCGAGAAGAAACCAGCATATCAGGAATAGCAGAGCGTGTTTGGACTCATCAACATAACATCAAGTAAGCTCAAGCTGAAATCATCCACAAGAAGGAACACTGGTTCAGGAGAAAATTCAAAGAAGCCGCATATATGTTATACAACAACGTATTAAGTCGAGCTAGCGTTAAGATACGCAACACATGGAAACCTCTAATTAAGCGGAATATAACCAACTCCCGCCAATTGCACCTTATTCCTCCTTAATTGACACTTTTCAATTAAACAATCAATATTTTTCCTATAAAAAACTTGATATAAAAACGAATGATTCTTCTGTTGACAGTCTTCTATTTCTAGGTTAGTCACTAGTGACATTTCCGAAAAAAGCGGTTTGTATTTGCGCCACTTACTATTTCAAATTCGTTGATTTAGATTTTTAGTTTGACGTGAATGGTTAGAAAAAAACAAAATAAATTTGAGCGAAATTAATAATTTCGTGAACGTAACACAAAATTTAATTCTTCATTTAGTTCAAGTAGAAGTGTTTGCAGCAACAATACGGCAGCATCAGTCGTACCAACTATGTGTGTGTTTTCAAATAGTTTATCTTGTGAAAAAGTAGGCTGAAAGTTGCACTTTTCTGATCTTTGAAGGGCAGTCACTTTGTAAATAAGTGAGAGCGCCGTTTTTTACTTCCGGATTTTGTAATCTACGCATCAAAATACGTAAGTACACTCAAAAATTTTTTCAAAAACGCCGGGTGCCCTCAAAACGAATAGATACCAGACAATGGAAGTTGGAACTAAGGAAATGCACCATGAAACAATGTCAACCACCTTGAAACAATCTGTTATTGAGTTCACTTGGATCCTCATCTCTAGTTGATTCAGTTCAATAGACCACGACGTCATTTCCAATATTGAATATTGAAAGAAATAACCATACGAACACTTTATTTTTGACACTGCACGACCATGTACAAGTGTAAAATGAATTCATCGACTCGACAAACGTTAACAACTTTTACTTTTACAATAATTTCCACAGCACGTTTCAGCATATCGAACAGCTAGCACAGTAAACAAACCCACGTTTCTATGGGCGTCATGCTGTCTGCCAGTCGAGGCCAACTTACTATATGCTTGATCTCATTTCATATGAAATCGACCAACTCCGAATATCTACTGCCAGCTATCAGAATTCGATAAACTGAGTTTATCCTTTCTGTTCGTCCAAGCAAATTGTTAGAAATCAGGGATTAGGCAAAATTATTTCAACATATTTTATGAATTTTTCAAACCTCAATTGGTTTATTACAACAAACAACAAATACAAATGTTGAAAAAATCGTCTCAGTTCAGGTTTTTACCAGCCACAACAAACGTGTTAAGAATCACACGTTAAAAGGTAAGACCTCGATAATCCTTAGCTCGCACAAGTTTCGACTTTTAGGGTTGTCGTTCGTAGGGGTGCGACAGCAGGTTAACGAAAAAACAGATTTGAAAACAGATTTTTTTTAAACAACAAAAGAAATCAGAAAGAGAAATGTATATTTATTCAAGTTATTTACAATCAGTTCACAAGTTTTTATATTTTAATAAATATTTGTCTTAGAAATCAACATTTAGTATGTCGATGTAACGCATTTAACTTTTAACCATTCATAAATTCATTTTTTCTTGAATGTTTTGAGGTTATGATGTCTCAGAGAAATTGAAAGATTTCAAACCTGATGTTTTCGAACTGTTCTCACTGTATTCGTCTGTTGTCTATGACTACTATAAATATATATTTAGGTATTGATACTATTGATGAAGATTCGAGGTTCGATTCAGAAAATTACAAAATTTACTAACTTGTGACAGGGACTGGTGTATCTATTGAAAAAATGTTCATGCACACAATTGGATATAAAAACTGAATCTGTCTAATTTTTATAAATGAAATATCCTTTGTACAAAAAGGTATCATAAAAAAACTATTCAATGATGAATTTGGTATAACCTCGGTAGACTACAAAAATTGCAAAAAAATTATTGAATAAATAACATATCTATTTCATGATCCTAGTAGGTACTACATGGACTGAGTCATGACCGGTGGGAGAAATTGTATCTGCGTCAAGTTTGGGTCGGTGTATGAAAAAGAAAGTATTAAAGAAAGAATAGAAATGTTGGTTTGTAATTGAACATAGTACGACTAGAATAATCCAACAGAGTGATAACATATTTCTACACATCTACTGCACATCTTGAGGGAGGGGCTTTCCACCGACCATGAGCGGTAGCTGTACATACAACCGTATTTCAACAAAATGAGTTCAATTTGGAATAAAGCTTTGGTGATAATGATATGATATGAAATAAAGATATTGTGCGTTTTATGCCAATAAAGTGAAATCTTTCCGTTTGACTAATCAAAGATAAACGAAGTTGGTGTGTTTTTTACCCTGTTTCACCAATTCAAAAGAAAAGGTTGCTACTGCATACCAGCTGTTTTCCTATCTTATGTAGATCTAAAGATTTATTTTTCATTACAGAAGTCGATAAAGTGTCTGTAGATGAATTGATGCAGTTGCAAGCATCTTTATAAACATGTCTGGCTGATATATGTTGTACAAGCTTATTTTTATCGTCGGCCTGAGGTCGTTATTATTGATAAGGGCCTCTCAGAATACTACCGATTATTCCTAGAAATAGTTTCAACGATTCTGAACAATAAAATATTCAGTGATTCCGTACTCAAGAAAATTTCCTACAAATCAGATCATTTTTTCAAGTTATGAAAATGAGTTTTAATTTGCGGTTGCGGTCCACTCGCAGTAGGGGAAAATATCAAGAATAATTTTCAAGTAGAATACAAGATTTTCTTTCCAACTTCAGATTACTTCTAATACTAATTGAAGAAAATATCACAATCTGAGTATCATGTAGATTAATTTCAACCAAAATAATGTATTTGTGTATTTCCATGTGCCATTTCTATAAAACGATTCTATCCGTCACTTCTAGTAAAGTTAAATCAGTGCACGCAGGAACTTTTAAAACATTTCGCAGAAGACAGATTGAACAGATAGTGGATTCGGAAAATTTTTGCATCATCCAGTTTTCGAAATCATTCAGGCATGAAAATTCTCCAGAGCATAAATTTCGCGGAACGTTAGAGGAAATAGTAGCGTGATCTGCAACAGGTGGCTATGAAAGCGAATACTCGCGACACTCCAATAGAATTGTTTTGAGATACGATGTGATAACATAAAACTTTGCGTTTTCACATAAGCATTTTAGTTGGACGCATGAGAAACGCCATGTAATGTTTTGATGAATATTGTTAACCGAGGGAATAGCATTTTTCATCGAAATATCTTGAGATGACTCATTAAGGAAAATCTCTCAGTTTTCTCACTAGTTCACTATATTTTCAGATATACACCCACAAACAAATTCAAAGAAGCTACAAGTTTAAAACAAATACTGTTAAAAAAAAATTAGGAAATTGGATCAAATTGAGACTAATCTTCACCGAACTCATTTCCATTTGCGGATTTTTTTTTAGGACGCGAAGAATTTTTTTCTTTGTCTTGTCATAAGATGTTTAAATTTTTTCTGAATGCAACAAATTTAGTGTTGACAGTGTTTTCATTCCCATTGATTTTGATTCAATGTAGCGAACGTTTCTAAAGATACCCAGACACGATCAGGAGAATTTTCTTGAATAATTCCGTCAATTCAGTTCCACAACTATTTCATTCATTCAGTTGAAACTACTACGTTCAGCGATTTGTATTCTCTATCGGTAGAATATTGTACAGCCACTTGATGTCTGATTACACACTATCATATTTTTTGTTTCTTTCTTTGATTGAATTCCACGCTGGTATTGTCTTTTTCTATCGGATATAAATAACTTACGTCTTCCCTACATCCGGCAAAAGGTGTCATTCGCCATTGGGGTACGACGAGTTTTTCTAGAAGGGAAAACTGGATTATTTGGAAAATGATATAGAGTTCTTGTGCATTGATGAAATTTTCCATAAATTAATTAGAACGATTCAGGATTCATATTTTGTTCATCATATTTGAAATGGTTATAATAAATTTCACTATAAAAATAGTAGGAGTACGTAAATTATAAAAAATAATATGACAATTGATGATCTAGACTACTGCAACTCGATCAATTGATATTAAAAATTGAATTCAATGGATATGATATTTCTGATATTTTTAACAAGTAGAAATGTACATAAACAATAATGATGGTGTTTCAAAAAAAATTACCATAAATTTTACTGGTTCATCACGAATGCCAGGTCATTTAATTCATTGTAACAGCCTTTTTTTAAGAACAATGTAAAAAAAAATTATAAATTCGAAATGCATCTAGTACTATACTAAATACGAAAATCTAAAAAAGATGATATTCAGGATATTTTTTACTAATTCTGCAATTTGTTGAATCAATTTTCAATGAAAAAATTCAAAATGCATTTGGACTGCATAAAATAATTTCTAGTGACAGTAGCACCAGACATTCTGGAAACGGCAAACTTGATTATGATCTTCATTCACGTTTCAAACGCTTCTCTTCTGGAAACGAAGGAGAATTTATTATTCATATTCTTCGAAGCAGTGTCTAGACGAAGGATTTTTACTTGCATTCTTGATTGCGTACGCTACTGTCACATTCTGTTGTCATTAAAGTGACTATTGACGCTTCGAAACTTATCGATTCGCTGAAGAGGAAGTCAGTGCAATTCATTGGGACAATAATATACTTCCTTTGCTAGCAATTATTTCGGTTCGAAGATGAAATAGGTAATTATTTTTGTACGTTACCTCCCGGTGGGAGTTTTATAGAAAATAGAACTGGAGGAAAAATATGTGGGTGAATTGAGAAATGAGATCAATATCCCAACTGATAGAAACAAATATATATTCTCAAATATATTTTTTCCACTTCAGTCATGAACTTGGATATATGTTTTGAAAAAGTGTTGAAAATATCAAGGGAAACCATGTAAAAAAATTGGAGCAGTGACAGAAATCAGTTTTTTCATTTGATTCATTATTCAAAGATTGCGCTTCTTCATTTTAATGAATTTCAGAAGTGGAGTTTGATTGTTATGTTTTACAGAAAATGAAGTATTGCTTTATCTCTCAGTTGAGTTTTTCAGAAAGGGGCCTTCTAACCCAATGATTTCCAGAAAAATTTCTCAAAACTATTTTGGGGACATTTTTTTTTGTTTTCATTACTGATATTACCTCCTACTAATTTGTAAACATGTTTTTCGGTTACTGACGAGATTGTTAGGTTTTCAGCACATTGGAATGAGTATAATAGAAGGAATTCAAATAAATCTTTGTCGATAGTCGAATAAATTTAGCAAAAAACACTGATAAAACGGGGTCTACAAATGAACTCAAGAAAACATAATATGTGACTTGTAGGAACGAAATACAGTAGAAGAAAGTGTTTCATTTCATCAAATCAAGGAAGATTTGTATGTATATCTAGCTAGAATGCTGAATAAAATACACAATTCGAAAAAAATGGGCTCCAAGCGAGGATAAAAATATCATATTTCCATTAAGAAATTGTAAGTTCTAGAAAATAAGGAACTGTTAAGTAACGGAGTAAAGGAACTATGAAATTGAGAATAAGGAACAAAAAAACATAGTTGGAAGTTTTAGATTGCAAAAAAATCAGATCTGAATGGAAAATTCCGTATGGAAAATTCCGTACGGAAAATCAGGGTTTGTGATATATAAACTAAAAAAAGGACCAGAAAACGTAGTGTATATTTCCTCACATATAGAAAACTTAGTGTAAATGTTTTTTGAAAGAGAGACATTAAACTTTCGTATTTGAATCTTCGAATAGTTCATTTGACAAAGATACTTACGAAATTTTCTTTGAAAGACTCTGCATGTCTGAGAGCAATTCCAGCCTGTTTTGAGATCTGCAATAGCAATTCCCTTTTCTCGCTAGCATTCAGTTTGGAAATTGAATCTGTTGTGTCCTCAGGCATACCACAGGGATTGACCCATCTAGGATTTTGTTTACGATCCATACTCAACGGGGCTGAACTAGAAGATGGCAGGGTTATCAAGGTGAGGTAGACTAATACTAATAGGACGTTTTTGAGACCTGAAATGAAAATGAAAGTTTGAATTAGTTCAAGTTCGAATATCATGTGAAATTTCATATATATATCAATTATAAATCTTGCAATAGAAAGCATCCACAGATATGACGAACGGAAATGTTCAAAAATATTATTTTTTCCTCATAACCAGATTAAGATCACAATACGATTATGTTGATAGGTGGTCAATTAGGTATATATGATAGTCAGCTAAATGACCTTTATTTCTGGGATGTCATATATACATTTTTGTTTTTCAAATATTTGTTAAAATATGAATCATCATAAATCAGACCATTTTCTCTGAGTTAATGAAAATACGTATGCTTGTCATCAATAAAAATATGTATTTCTGTAGATGAATCAGAAACATAAGATAAAAAATGTTTGTCGAGTCGTTCATTGCCAGAAATCCCGACATGTGACGGTACCCACATGAATTGTAGCCTTCTGGAGGAAGCTCCCGTAATTGTGTGAGTATACTCTTTGATGGATCTAGTCAGCGGGTGATCAGAATATATTTTCCGTATAATTTGCAGGGAACTTAAAGAGTCTGTTGAAGACATTTCTGAATTATTATTACCCAAAAATTTTGAAAGTGAAATTTTATATTAATCATTCATTTCGAATAAGTATTCAAACAATTGTTAAATTTTCTATCTTTCTTTGAAGTTATCAGTTATTTCTAAACTAAACTAGAAAATAGGAAACTAAAATAGGTATTTTCTAAGCATTAAACAAACCTACAGTAGTATACGAAAACGGTGATAATCAAAAACAGACATAATCGTCGAAAAAATTAGTCGTCAAAATGAATTTCAAAGCCTCAAAAATTCATTTAACGACAAGTTACTCATAATATTCATAAAAGACGCTGTGCAACACTATAATATTCGAGTCGGCAAAGCCATTTGGAGATGGTAGAACGACACAGGCTATATAAATATACAAGATTGTGGACACATAATGTGGGACCGTGAGAAATCTTCAGAGTCATATACGGTCAGTAGAGACAGTTTCAGCAGGTCATTTATTTTCGGTGGACGCTGAAGAAATATCGTCTGTTGACTGACGTGTTCAGTTTGATAAAGGAATAACGAACAAATTACCAGAAAAAGTTTAAAATATTGATTTTGCGCATTTCGCTTCATTAAATATTCATTGAATTGAATTTTTTTGCCATTTTGAACTATTTTCGGGGACAAAGTGTGTTCCGAAAGTTCTAATATGTAGTCATGCTAAACGCATATTTGAATGATTTTAGGTCTGGTTTATTAACAATTCAACATTTGTGTGTAGTAAAATTGCATTACGAAAAAATAAATTTCAATCCTAATATGTATGATTAGTAGTTCAAAACAAATACGTATACTTATATATTTCTTAATTTATGTTGCATGCGATGAGATTGAAATTACTCTCAATGTATATCCAATTTCATTTTAGTGTTAAATCAATGTTCGTGTTTCCAGTGTTAGTCTGATTAGAACTCGAAAATCCCGACTAGCGTTCAAAATACCAATATTTTTAACACGTAGTTATAATTTTTCTAAAATTTACAAGAATAATGAAATTTCGAAGATATTTATTTTTTCCTGATTCGTTTCCAAATGTGGGCACATATTTTAACCGGTTGATGTTGTTGCACTGAAAAAATAAGCAATGATCAAGATTTAGAGAAGGCAAGTATTCTGAAAATATCAGTAAAAGTGGAAGGTGGATTGAATTTTGAGTGTGACGTAACGATAAGACAAACAGAAAGAAGGAAATAAAAAGAAAGAAGGAAATAATGAAGAAGAATAGAAAACACATTTAGAACAAGAAGAGAAAAAATGTGTATGTATTTCAATTCTTAGATAACTAATTTATTAAACAAAAAATTACAAAAAAAATAAAAAGTAAGAAGGAATAAAATGGAAAAAAATTAATGAAACAGTAAGAGAAAGAAAAAGGAAAAGAAAAACAACATATTGAGACTATCCTTCAGAACTAACGAAGAGTGTATTATGCATCTTGAAAAATATTGTAGAAATTTTACATATTAAAATAGACTGGCAAACTGGTTATACCAACGTCACTTAAACTCTTCTCACACGCACACACTATACATGGTAAACTACCCTTGTTAAAGAGCACTTCGTTGTTACCGCGTAATTTTACTGGTTATTATATTCTCATATCATCCATGGCTATGTCGGTATATACCGATTTCTTTAAAAGCTGCATTAGTCAAATAATTTGATACGAGTTCTCTTCATATAAATTATTTGACAAAACTTCAGTTTAAGGGGTGAACTGACTATGGATTTTCACTTAATGCAGGTACAAAAGGTCAAACTTAACTACAAGTTGATATAAGGATTATCTTTGTAGGTAGCCAATAAATGTATCTTACAGACTGAAGAACTGGCTGCGAACATTGTTCTTAAATCATTACATCCCAAAAGATTAGGAGACTTACTGAATAACTATGTTACACAGATTAGTAAATTTTGAATTGCTGTTGAAATTATAATAATTGGCAGGTAATTTGAAACGGACGTAATTCATGTTTTTCCCAATCTCAAGAAGAATCTATCTAAGTTAATTATTTCAAAATGTAACATTCAGTGAAGAATATATCTTCCATATCATGTTACTATAACGAATATTGAGAAATTAGGTACAATGAATTGTTTTTTTTTCATTTCTGAATGCCATTTTTAGAAGGATTGTCAAAGGAGAAAGAGGTAATTACCAAAATGTCATCTGATTCATTTGAAATAAGGTTTTTTTGTCCAGAATAATATAGACAGAATTTCACATAAACTTAGTTACATTTATGAACGATTCATTTCCAAAAGTTTTTTTGATTTTAGAGGAGAAAAAATCGATAAGTCAGGACTGTCAGAAAGTGATTATGTATCTGAATCAAGAATAGGATGAGAGAAACGTTACTGAATACCTATGCAATCTCCAAATATATAAGTATTGAACAAATCTGAAGGTGAATGGCTATACATAACATTCAGTTGATTCATTCGCTATTGCAAATAAACTGGTTCCGGAACAGTTTTCAAGTCTAAACTTGTAAACGAACCGTACAAAGCTCAAACAATAGATCTGTTATTGGGCACGCAGAGTCTCAAAAGAATTTTTATAAAAACGACAACTGGACTATATCGTTGAAGTCTCGACAATAATGAACCGCGATACAAAATTAAGATTCATACTTACACTCAGAGGTAATGGCAGATGGAATTCCACAGAAATTGCTAATAATGTGAGTTGTCTTTAAGTACATACCTATGTCTAAATAATGAAAGAAAACAGTATATAAAGATCAGTTACGAACCCAGGTGTAGGTAACTTGATCTATTTATTGTTAAGTGCAGCTACAATGAACTATGAGCATAAGATTCGTTAATCGACAGTAATAGCTGATAATTGCAAGCTATTTTACTTCAATGTATCATTCTCAACTATTTACCGCATTTTTGTAAAATTATAATTGTAAGAAAAACGGCTGAAGTCGGCAGAGCAACACAGGTGTACCAACTGACAATTTATAAAATAAAAATCATTTTGAGACAACTAATACGGAGACAGCAATGTAATGGTTAATTTAATTATTGGCTTTTTATCGAAAGTACCCAACTAACCAAGGATTAACAGTGTTTTCTGAGGAAAAAAACTGGTTTAACGATTGTGTAGCGGATTCTCCGTTTACTTGGATTTGTACTGACTTTAAGCGTTCGCAAACTAAATCCCATACCCATTCTTCACAGATCACAAGAGAATACGCATATCCAACTGAAGTACTTAATAACGAATAATCAACGAAAATGAATTTCAGGAGATATAAGTAGAAATTAAAAGTTATGACACGACCATAAACCCTATAATAATCCCTTTTATAGTTAGTTCAGCATTTGGCAAAAATGCAATAATATCCAAAACATATTGTTGGCAGAGACATATTCTATCAAATTAACTGAAAATTAAAGTCGTAGACTTCCTAAATACTTAAATTTAAGAAACTATAAAGTCTTCAAATATTACATATATTACATTATAAAATATCTTATAATAACCGATATTTCGTTTTTTATTGACATCATGAGAAGTTGATGACAAAGGTTTGAAAATTATCCTGATTGTTCCCTCTATTCAGATATGAATGAACTCAGCATAATATCGGTATGAAAATGAACGAAGCCGTACAAGCAAACACCTCAAAATTTGCATAATTTGAAATAGCAGGTACAAAGTGTTTGTGATCTTTATAGTGACAATTAAATTGTCTGAAATGGCGTGTGTAGTAATATTACATAACAACCAAAAAACTATTCCAGACTACGAACGAATCACACCAGGCAAGGTCAATGAAATTATATAAAGGTATTAATGGATCAAGACGAGAAAGATAAAAAAATTAAAGCAGTTTCATCCTCATTGAAAATGTGTATATGAGATTTGCTGGGAAATACCGAGTGAATTGTTTTTGACTTGATTATGCAAGTCATTAGTTTCAGCTAATTGTTTTATAATTGTGAAGCTGTCAATCATTTACTGCATGCAACAATAAAAATCGAAAGGAGGTACCTACGTCATATAAATGTACTACTTCAGGTAAATCATAAATGTTAAAGCTCACTATTCTTCCCAATGATATTTTTTAAATTGCCATGCCATTTCTGTTCATCAACATGAGTATTATTTTTTGCAATATATGAAGTGAATCGTGACATTCAACCTGGATCTTCACTATGTCTATGGTGATGTCTTTGATTTCTTAAATAACATGTTTATATTTTTATCCTAATTTCAAAACACTCTGTGATAAACTTTCTTCTACGGTTACTTTTTGAAACATTTCTATTAGATTACAATTAAAAAAAAATATTTACGATTCTAAAATTTAATTTTTTAACCGATTCAAATCGTGACTATTTTAATATAACATTTCACAAACGAAATTCAACTTGTACATTCATTCAACTTGATAAACTTCAAATATTCTATTTATCTCCACTTTGTAAATATATGAGAATCTCTACACGTAACGATAATACAAATTATCAGAAATCTTATCGTATCTTCAATGCCTGTTGCATGTGCCTCATTGATAATTTTAACTTGATCACCTGTCAATAATCAAATCATCTTCAAAGATATTCCACTACCCCTCTTGTCAACAAGCCGATAACCCCTAATCAGTCATTAAACACAATGCTCTGACTCATAAAATTTCCCCGCTCACCGTTTCGCTTCAATTTCAAGTTCATAGGTAAGCGCTATGAATCATCCTGCTCCAATTCGCGTGTATTCGACATAGCAAACGTTACGTACCATAACAGAATTTGGCCAAAGGAATCTCAAATACGGAGAACAACCTGCTGTTTTCGATATAAAGTCAGCGCTATCGAGAAATTGTGAATTCCGACAGAGGGGAACACCGCCTGATTGGCTACCTGTTGCACTCGCCCCGCCCCTCAGCGTAAGAGATCTGACGGGAACCTCTTGGCCAACTTGGATTTTCACACAATTTCGACGAGAGATTCAGGATTACAGCACATCGTTATCTTATCGCAAAACAGGTGTCACGATGACTTATGAAAAATTCAGTACAATATTGGGAGATAAGAGTTGTGCAGTGTCATCAGCTGATGAAATTCGAAGAAATGTTATATTACTTACGTTGAAAACTGTGTATTAAGTATCCTTTTCTCCAATTTAAGTACAGAAATCTGGTACTTGTTTTCGTACTGCTAATAATACTGGTACGGTTCGAAGTGGAACTGGAATTTTCAGTACTGTCCCGAAAACTATTTGTTTTTGGCACTTGCTTATCACTTAGGAACAGGGGAATTTTAGCAGTCCTCTGATCGCGGTCTAACATTCCCGTTGGATGCATTTCGGATGATACCTCAAAAAATTAAACTAATACTTTCACACAGTTGCCGCGTACACTCGCGATTGTTTGTAAATAGAAACAGAGCTTGCTTGATCACCGACAGCACGTCTGTCAGACTTTAAACTGGACAACGTTAAGCGATACCTCTAAACTTACTATTTAAGAGGTGTGTCCTAAGAGGTGGGTTTATCAATGAATCCCCCCCACTTCACTCTCTCGAATCCTGAATTTTTGCAAGCGTAAGAAATTCAATACCGTAGGGAATTTTGTCAGTACCATGTGCTACGTTACAAAGGTCGTAAAAACTAGGTTTATGGTGTTATGGTTTTAATTCGATACGATTTGCATCATTTGTTTTCCGCTCATCCGCGTTCCTTTAATCGCAATTGACAATGAAATTTTGCGATTCTCGAGAATTATTGACCGAGTTCTGGAAATCACAAATGGAAATATTTTTTCAAGAATGATTTTCAGAAGTATTATATAAGAAATGCAATTGATGTCACTGGAGTTTCCCTACAATTTGTTCTTGAGTTTATGCATCGACAATCTCGATTTTTTCTTCAGTGTGTATCATGAAACTGAAAATATTTTGTGGGCTCCCAAGATTAAATTAAACGGTTTCTATTCAACATATTACTCATGCCTGTTTTATACCCATCGTAATATATTCACTGCATTGTTTAAAATACATGAGATGCATTTTCAGTCAATTTATTGTGTAGAAATAGATATAATTTATTGTGAATAATTATAAGAATATATCTATGGAATATATGTTTGAATTCGCATTTGTGACAAATATGAAAAAACGTAAAAAAAATATTTGTATACGTTATACATATGGATGTGTTGCAGATTTACTCAAACCGGTTAAACGAAAAGTAATAATGAATAAACTGGTAACTTAATCACTATAAATGAAAAGTTTTCGATTTTTTGATGATTGGAAATAGTTTCATTGAATCTTTCATCTTTATTTGCCATAAAAAATATATAAAATTACAATAACAATTATTCAATCTAAGTCAGCAAATAGATCAGTTTTTTGTTAATAAAAAATATAACCTTATGCATGAGCAAGTTCACTAATCTATCAAGGGACGTTGTAAAATTGGAGATATAAAATGTGAAATGTAAACATCAGAATTTGTAAACATATAAAATTTAAAATGTATAAATGTAAAATAATAATATCAAGAGACTCATAAATATAAACTTCAAAATGTATAAATATAGATTGTTAATATCTAAAGATGTAAAGATATAAAATTTTAAATGTTAAACTGTAAAATATATGTAAGAAGGTAAACATATGGAATTGAAGAAATATGAATGTGAAATAATATCCTGACCTAATAAGTACATAATATCTAATATATAAAAATGAATGTTTGCTGGTTGGTTGGTTGGTAAGTGATAAACTTCTACATCGCTCGACCGATCGTGATGAAACTTGACATGTATAAGTAATTTTTCATAGAGAAGGTTTTTGGCTATCAATTTTTCTGTAACTCGCCACTACATGGCGCTGTAGAACAATTTTTTGAAAGCACTGTTATATAACGCTGCGCACGCCTAAGTTCGTTGATTCTGATTCTGTCAAAACATTGGAACAACAGCGATACAGCAACATAGTACTAATTAGTACTACAACCCCCAAATTCTACGCAAGCGAAGCCGCGAGCAACAACTAGTATAATATAAAAAGAATGACTAAATATCTGTGAAGTATGCATTCAATACTGTTTGGACCCACGTACACCTCCTTTATGACTAATTGAACGATTTTGAAAATAGAATAGTTTATAATTACATTCAATGGAATTCGAGCTCTCGATACTTAACTTACTGTTCGAGGTAGCTACTCAGTATATCCTTTTTTCAATAATTTGGTTCACTCTTTCTGCAGGTAGTTTTTGAAACCACTTTTTGATATTTTTTTTTAATATTTGTTGGTTACGAGTATGTCCTAACTCATTGGGTATTTCAGCATAGACAATTGGACTCAGATACTTTTGGTGTTTGGTTGTTTCCACTTTGGGTATTTTTGTTCTTTTTTGTTTGAATCTTGTGCCATGATTGTGTACGATGGTAGCCATAAATTGTTTACTTTTGTGATGCTGGAGAGCTAGATTCATGAAATATAAATGTCTACAAGTAAAGGTTTGTGACTATAAATATTTTCTGTGACACATATGTTTTGTTATATATAATTTTCAACAGCCAGTTCTATCACTTCATTAATATTCAGATAGTTACTCGTTATTCCTCCCCACACAATAAATACATAGTTTATATTCGTTTAGGCCGAGCTAAGGTATAAGACTTTAAACTTAAATTTATTCAATAAAGATCTTAATTTTCTTGAGACGTATTCGACGAGTTTGTTCCAATGCAGGGTTTTGTCTATGATTAATCCCAGGTATTTTATATATGGTTTCATAATTATTTCAATAATGGTCCCACCGTCATTGGAGGTGAACGTATGATAGTTGGGTAGATTATTGTTGCAGTTTGCGAGTGAAACAAAAACTGTTTTGGTGAAATTAATTGTTAATAGTCTGTGCTCTCGAAGCATTGGATTATAGTAAAGAAGACTTTTTCAACTTTGTTCTTAAGGTCTGTGCTATTTTTATCGCGATATAACACAGTTTCACAGTTGCAAACTAAATTCAATGAATATGTCTATGAAGTTAAACATGTGAAATTGAAGAAAAATGAATGTGAAATTGAAGAAATATTAATGTTAAATTAAGAAATAGTCCTTAATTTACACATATATTGATTTCTAAAAATTTCTTTAATAAATGCAATACGTTTTATAATCATAATTGAAATTGAATTCTTGCTTCTCTGGCGAATAACGATTCGTAACTGTTGAATTGGTCTTTTCATTTGAAAAACAACTTATATGTTCTTTTATTCTTTTGGAAAAAGTTATTCCCGTTTGTCCGATATAAAATGTTTGACATGAACCCAATCAATCCGACACTGAAATTTTATCTTGATTGTTTTTGATAGATTCACTCCAATTATTATTTGATCTGTAGGCTATGTCAAATTCTTTGCTTTTTAAATAACGAGCGATCTTATTAGTAGAATCATTAAAGTAAGTTAGAGGTACGTAATGTTCAGTATCATTCTTTGAATATGGGCAGACCTGGTTCATAGCTTATTTTTGCATTTTTTTTTGGAAATAATTGAGTCAATAATATCCACTTCGTAATCGTTGCTGACAGCAATATGTTTCATGAAAATCAGTTCTATTTGAAAATTGCTTTCTGAAAGTGGACTATCCATACTATCGAATGCTGTTAGTTTATGTTGATATGGATGTATAGATAAATTGTGTATAAAAATGTCCGTGTAAGGTCTTTTGTGGAAAATTGCAAATTTTGTTTATTATTTATTTTAGTGATGGTCAAGTGCAGAAAATTTATATACTCTACATACATTCATACATTTCCATCACAGTTGAGAATTCTTTGATGGGTAGATGGAATTGAGAAATACGGTAAACTTACCAAGCTGCCGGCCTCTTTCAGTTAAACAGACTAAGATATACCTACTATCATCTATATATTTGAACAGTACTATAATTTCAAAGTAGCAGTAACAAAGCAGATTCTTTAATTAGGTGTTTTGACATTTTTTTGTTTAGAATTCTGAATCATAGGTACTGTATCCATATCATTTTATACTTTTTGTAAGCACTATTCTGACAAAATTTTAATAAGGTATGCACGGTTTTTGTAAAACCGTTTATGGTTAAAATCATGCACTGTATTTATTAGTTTCAAAATGTCCTAGAGCGAAACATTGATGTGTACCAGTGAGGATAACAGTGTTCCAAGTAAGTAAGTGAAATCATTCAAGTATCGGCCAGTGCTATTCAATTACTTGAGTTATTACCTAAATTTCATGTATATTAATATGGCAATGTAAAAAAAGGTTATTTATAAATGAAATCTTTTATTGAATATTTTGTATATGTATATATATATTATACCTATCATAAGCCAATTGTTACTTTTTTCAGGATTGAATAATCATACTGATAATATACATACACAAATAAGGCATCATCAGTTTTGAGCCAAGTTTCACATAATAAAAAAAATACGTGCTTGCTGGTGAGATTTCTATAATACTGTCATCCGCACACTAAATACTGAGCGTCTGTCCGACGAAAGAGAAGGAGCGTACTTTCCGCTGACGTATGCGTGAGAGAAAAGGAAGCCAGAGTGGCGCTGTAACGCGTTATGTAACGAAGCGATTCATTCTCCCATAAAACGTTATCACTTCAAAACTGTTGTCTGTTTTCAGTTTGATAATTGTGAATTATGTGTTTACTAAGTTTGAAAATAAAAAATTTTATTTGAAAGGGGTATTTTTGAAAAAGAAAGGTTTAAACTTTAGAAAGAAAGAAAGCAATTCATTTTAGAATAAATTCTTTGAAAAGATGTTAGATCATGCAGACACAAACTGGAAGAGAAAGCTCATTCCAAACTACTACTTTCATATAATCATTGAAATACACGAAAAAAAAACTTTCGAAACAACTACTTTTATATAAATATGAAATTATATAAAAACACTTGTTTCCATTGTACTCCAAATATTTTGGAGTACAAATAGAATAGTTTGGTTTGGTTTGTCACACTGAACAAATGGTAACAATATTTTTTATCAACCCAAAACTTCAGGTTTCCAACTTCATAACTGACGAAATTCAATACAAACTTTGAACCCCTATTTTTCCTTCTTGGGGGTGGAGATTCCTGATTCCCTTTCTCGATGCTTATTCACGAAATACAAAGAACCCACCAGCAAATTTCAAGACTCTAGTAACTTAGGCTGTACGTTAATATAAGAGCGGGCAATGGCTAGTAATTTATATTTCTACTTCAAAAATGCAGTAACTGAAAAAATATGACAACTGCACTAATTAATGAATAGCTTCGAGAATAAAATTAGGTTACCTATAAAGAAATTCGCAAAAACTAATGCAAACGTCAACGAAGTGTACCCTCACGCCCCTCTACCCCCGCGCATCGCCCACTGTCGTGTTACAGTAGACGCGACGCGTAATGGCTTACTGCGTTGCGTCAAGTTAATCTTATCGTGATAACTTTTAGATGATTCTTCCGAAATACTGAGTGTGAAAGATATAATTAGTATATATATTTATTATTTTATTTTTATCTATTATATTATATTATTAAATCAATTCAATATTCATTCAAAAAGTAGCTTTCAAATTTTTTGTGTAATTCAATGTTTATATGAAAGAATTTTTTTCAAGAAAGCTTTTCCTTTTGGTTTTTGTCACATAATGTATTTATTTTTTCATTTCCAAAATACAAATCATGAAATCATAAAACAAAAAAAAATTATTGGCGCTCCGGGGCGACTTCATTGATTCCAGTGTCTGAAAGTTACTTCTTTGCATGATCTACACATATTGGTGAATAGTCTAATTTGAAATTAATTATTTACTTTCTTCACTTCAATGGAAGATTCAATTTCAGATGGAGAAATAGAAAGCCAAAACGTTTCTTTCTCAAGTTATTTGTTAATTTATGTCTGCAATGTTTGTAGTATAACTTCACTTATAAAAATTAAGTAATTCATTCAATGTTTTACGATTCCAGCATATTAAAACAACATCAGTTTGTAGGAAAAGTAACTTCATGTTGACATGTTTTTGCAGATAAAAAGGTTAACATTCAGTGCGATTAAAGTAACATTAGAGTTGAAGGCAAGGTTGAAATTTGTAGATGATAGTAAATAAACGTGTAAGTAACTTTTGAATTTCAGTACACAAATTCAAAGTCTAAGCGAGAAGTGATATGCTGAAACAATAAAGAAGACATTCAAGCTTCATGGTTGAATAATTTATCCGATAGATATATAAAAAGGACTTGAGTGTTTATATACTGGTTGAAATTTATTTAATTCATTCAAAAAATGTGGTAACTGGATGATTTTTTTGTGTTCTACTGGAACTTCATCTTAATATCATAGCAGCAAATAGGGATTTTGATATTTAAAAATTCCTGTTTTTAATCACTTTTAATTGTAACTAACGTTACTGCAGTTTCGTCCTATATGGACATTTTCAAACTTACACAATAATTGTGTGAGTTTTGTGTGTTTTTATAAATTGTGTAAGTGTAATATTGTGTAAGTTTGAAAATGTCCATATAGGACGAAACTGCAGTAACGTTAGTTACAATTAAAAGTGGTAAAAAACATAGAAATTTTTATTTCTCTTTTCTTTATGATCTCCTACCACATAGAAACGGCTACATCCATCAATTTATTTTGATATTTGTGTATTTTCCGAATGACCTAGGCGAATAAATAAATTTGAAGGGATACTGTTCTCAATATATTCTCAAACATGATACATCAATTACTCAAGAGATACTTTTTTGTTGACTCTTAACTTGTCAGTTTATGGATAAAATAGAGGTTTCCGGCCATGTAAAAATCTTGCTCAGTTCATTTCTCAAATCCGCATTTCTCTACCCCATTCTCAGTTGAATCAAATTGTATTGGCCAATGAACAACATTCTTTTCAAATTCCTTTTTTCAAAAACTAGTGTTCCGAAATAAAAATGCATTATCTTTCCTCAGAAGCAAAAAAAAAACATATAACGTACAATACTATTCCGAAAAATATTAGGAAACTTTCAACTACATGGCTTTCAGTTTGAGAAGTATGTTTCGAAATCAAGAAACATGGGAAGGAGAAAAGTTTCTACCTGTGTAATCATTTTCATTTTTTTACATTGATATGTTCCCTTTTAAACCAGGGTAGATAATTTTTCAAACCAATTTTTGAAACCCATTAGAAAAACTAGAAGTCCTATGGAAAAAAAATTAATGACAAAGTTGTAGGTAATAAAAAGATCTACAAGTTTTGAGACAATTTTTTCACATAACCTCAAAATTTATGTGAAAAATTAAAATAAACAAGTTTTTGGTTTTTAATTTTTATCTTTTACAAAATGATTTTTTTTAAGAAATTTGGTGAAAAATTACATTTTTGTTTCAAATATACTTTTGACTTATTATCAAAAAGCACCATAACTTTCAATCGAAAATTCGCGCGTAAAAGTATCAGCTTTTTTAAAAAGTCGGCATGCTGTTTGTTTGTTGAAATATCTACGTTATGAAGGTGTGAAAAAATATACATTATTATTGTGAATGTCCTCAGAAAATGAAAAAATTCTAAAAAAACTTGAATTCGAAATTTTCGTTTTCATCATTATGTACAATCGCATCAGAAAAATGGGATTGCTGCAATTATATTCAGTTGAAAAGTTTATTTATCAAATTCTAGTCACATTCATGTCACAGAGAATATCATACAATATAAATATTCATGTAGGTAAATCGTACTATTGAATTTAGATACTTCATTCTAATTACGTTATTGATTATAATATTTCTAAAAACGTTATTTTTCTTATTTATAAATACCTTATCTTGAATTATAGTCACTTATCCCATAGTTTTTGTCTTCTAGTTGATCTTCGAAATCTTCGAGACCATCACCTTCCTTGTCTTCAGTATTATTTCCAGTCTGCATTGGTTCTTCATCCACAATTTCATCTGAATCATCAACTTTCTCGTAGGTTTTTTCTTCCATATTGCAGCACTTTTCAGAACCATGACAATATGAGCATAAATTTGTGCATGTTTTCGACAACAACATTTTAAACTGTTACATCCAGTTTCACAGCTGCAGCAAATAGCTTTAAGCAATAGGAAATAATTCCTTTTCTGTAAATTTGGGCATAATGCTACGTTGACGTCGCTCCTAACCCCAATCTGTTGCTCTCAGTTCGTTACCCAACCAAGTTTGAAACTGATAATATGCACTGTAACACTGTTATTCTGCTGTTGCTTCTATGGGTAGGCATTTTGCCAAAATGAAAGATGATTTAATTTTTGTCAATTAATATTTATTAAATCTTAATTAATTCATTTTTACATTGTGTATGATTGATGCATACATGAATCAATCATACACTTGAGAAAGTTACTGTGCTAGCGAAACATTGAGGTGCAGGTTCTGAAATCACTATGGATCTTCATCAAGTAACGGCAGAATCAATCAGAAAATTCATAAAGAGGTCAGATTAATTGTAATCCTTATAAAAATCATTGGCTAAATTTGACAAATTTTTTGCGTTTATTAATGAATTTACGATGCTTTTCTTTCCTTTTCAGATGTTGTATCGCAACCGGCAAAACAAACAAACATGCGCCAAAGTAACTGACTTATAAGGAAACAAATATAAATTAGTCACCAGTCAATCTAATAATAACACTGATGATCTGACGGAAGGAAGAAAATATTTGGAAGGTTCGAATTAGATGAACATTTCAATCTAGCAGACCACAATTATAATATTCATGCAGTCATCGTTCACTGTGGTTCTGGCGTTGAATTTGGTAATTACGACTTGGTCAAAGACGAAACGGACTGGTTTAAATTTGACGATAGTCGTGTCACGAAGTGTTCTAGTGATGTATTGAAGCTATTGAAGCTATTGAATTTATGAGATAGGACATTAGCAGATCAAGATCTTCAGATGATGTGGTGCTGCAGGTTTTTCCGGGGTTTTCTGCAGCTGAAAAAGCAAATGCGCCACTGGAATCAATGAAGTGGCCCCGGAGCGCCAATTAATTTTAATTTTTGTTTTTATTTTTATCATAGTTATGATCACTTAAATGAAATACATATATTAGAATTAATGCAGAAATGCAACAATATTTTTGAAGGATTCATCTTTGAAACTATTACTCGTGAAAAATAGATACTTTACACTTCCAGAACCTGTCATGATTATTTGAATTAGATTGATTTAAAAGGACCAAAAGATCAATATCTTGACCCACAACAACGACAGTTTTATTAGTATATCTGGCAATTTCTATCTAGGTCTTAATTATGTCAGCATCATCATCTTTTTCTATCTGTTTACAGGAAAACCCTAGTGACTGTAATCTTTTTATTAAAGTTTTTATTATTTTGTCCTTGTTTTTCTCGTTAGGCAACGATTTTTCTTGCATTAATGTTATTAAAACAGCAATAAATAGGGATCTACAAATATTATTTCAAGAAAATTCTACAACCTTCTCAAAATATTGTAGATGTCTCATTAAATATAATCGACTTCATTAACTCAT
Source organism: Leptinotarsa undecemlineata (assembly GCA_015342065.1). Taxonomy (NCBI): domain Eukaryota; kingdom Metazoa; phylum Arthropoda; class Insecta; order Coleoptera; family Chrysomelidae; genus Leptinotarsa; species Leptinotarsa undecemlineata. Next base: position 1,537 of record WOGP01000652.1, on the reverse strand, counting down.
TTGTTTGCTAATTATAGTAGTATATTTCGATTTACAATTTTTTCGTTCATTAATGTAGAATGGAATATTACGTTTTTTGAGTAATGGAAGTGTAAATTTCAATAATTCGAAAAAAATCGAAAAAAATTCGAAATCGATTTTTTTTCGATTTTTTGCATTTTCTGAGAAAATTTACCACAGTCATGTATTTTTGTACACTATCAGAGATTTCAACGAACAAAAAGCTCACCGATTTTTTGAAAAAGCTGATATTTTTTGAACTTCTGAAACAGAAGCGCTTCTCAGCAATCACCATCATAGAGACATCCTAATTCAACCCAATACTCACACTCTATTACGAACCTGTATAGGTTCACAAAAGTTTCAACTGCTTGCCAAATATCTTTATCAGTAAAGCCACTCCACCTCAAACGGCTGACTGTTTATACGGACGGATTATCTAATTAAAATCTTGTATGTTTATTGATACATTGCCACCTCCACAGTGTCATATTATGTGTGTGTACTCAATACAGTAATCTCAATCACAAGTCACGTCACTGATATGATTTATTTGCTTTAACGATGGTATTCTTTCACAAAAATTACCTTTAAAATATGTTGCAATATTGGTTAAGACACGTTAATAGATTAACGGTTAAATTAATTTTCAGCCTAGGTAATATGCACAGAGATGAATAAAAAGTATAAACCCTCGAGACTAAATTAACAACAAACCTACATAGAAGTGAAAGTTTCACGTTTCATCAAGCGAAAACAATATTACCATTATGTGTTTTTACGGAAAATATTGAAAGATATTTTACCCTTCTCAAAAGAAAATAGTTTTTTTATAGTGAAAAATGGCATATGGTTTCAGTCAACTCCTGATGATGGTAACGCTCATCGAGAGACAGGATTTTTGTTCTGGCGACAGCGTGTTGCTGGTCACTACCCAAAATTTTGAGAGAGCACCCTTCTATTACAGATGAAGCAATAGATGTAGCTCTCCATGACTTTTTGTCTCCTTTCTGATGCGTTTTTTTATAGTTATTACACTTTGTAATAACTATAAAGAAAGTATCAAGTTTGCCATTTGGAGACGAAATATTGCAAAAAAATGAATGCCGCCTTGTGATATGCTCGGAGTGATACATTCCACACCTTGAACTTGAAAATATTTTTTACAGCGATTTTCCAATTTTGGGACATTATTCTGTAATGGTTCTGATTTTTACTTAAAAATAGCTTTTAAGAAATACACATACAGCGGCGGTTGTATCGCCAACAGCTTATGCAGGAATAACTTCAGTGAAGAATCCTGCAGTGACACCTGTTGAATATAATCCAACGCCCTTCGTGGTACTAGCCAGGAGAGTAGTTGTTTTCTGATAGGCGTCAGTCCATTAACTTACATTCTAGGGAGTTCAGACTGGCCTAAACGAATTGTTCCTTTAGATCAAGGCCTATGGAGTGGCAGCGCCATATTGAAAATCGCGAAAACACTTTGTGAAGAAATGAAATGTTACATAAAAAATATGTATAGGGGAAAGTTATC
>WOGP01000651.1:0-22879 GCA_015342065.1 Leptinotarsa undecemlineata | reverse complement strand
TTATGTAGAGTTTTGTATCTTACATATTATTTTTGACTTTGTCTACAAGATGTAGTTCTTCAGACAATAAAGTATATTTGATTGATTGATTGATTGAACAAATTGGACCAAGTACTGTGCCTTGAGTTACCCCAAATTTCATCATCTCATATTCACTTGAAATCTCGAACTCTTAACGATAACATTTATTTGTAATGGCACCTCATTAAGTTGAAAACAGAGCCCAGTGAGAATTAAAAACCCAAACAACAACCCATCATGAATGAAGTACTCGGATAACATGCAAACCGCAGACACATATTGACAGGTATTTCTGGTCTATTAGCTGTCATCACGGTATAGCCAAGTGCAAGGTTAGGGAACAATGGTTGGAGAAGTAGAAAATCAAAACCTATTTTTTCTCAAAAATTAATTTCTCCCGAAAGTATATCCCATTCTAAGAAAAAAAGATGCCTATGACTGTGATTGAATAGTGTTTCATGTGCCGAAAACCGAACTAGGTTTATTAATGCTCGGAAGAACTGCAAACTTAGAACTTCACGATCGGAGAATTAGGGATAAACTGCTTGCCAATCCCAACGGGTCTAGATCCTTCATGTCAATAGCTACATCTGTTAATCAAAACTTCACAAAACCACATTTCCACCACTAATATAAGCGGATGGTTCAATTACAGCAATGCCGGAAATTACTTTTTGAAATTACTTTTTGTCATGCGAATTTTGAAAAAGCTCAACATCAACAAGGCGTTTTGAAGATATTTCAACTTGTCTTACAAGAAAGGGCTTTTTCCTTCTTGTTGGTAGATTGCTCGCGTTCAGCCCATTGCCAAAAAAAACAAGATAAATCTTCCAAATAACTATAGACTAGTCGCTTTGGAGACAATATGTCTTGGAACAATCATGTTGCTGGAATGGCAAAAGCTGCTTCTCAAAAGCTTGATACACTGTTCCAAAAACTGCTCATACCTTGGCAACTTTTGATGCTTTATGAATCTCAGATCAGACCTTCTTTGGAGTATTGTTTATATGTATGGAGCTCCGCCTCTAAGCACACTCTGAAGCTACAGGATTCCATCCAGAAAAGAGTCATTCACCTGATTGGAGACGCGAACATCATTTGCAACCTTGGTAGTCTGGAACATCGAAGAAAGGTTGCAGATTTGTTTCTCTTCTATAGATACTTTCACGGGAAGTGTACAAGTGACTTGGAACACTTGTACACTTGTGACTTGTATCTCTGTAGTTGTTCGTAAAATAATTTTTTGATGTGAACTGGTTTATTTTGGGCAAAAAACCCAAGATACATTTTTTGTTTAGAATGAAACATGCTATCGGAAATAAATTCTTAAATGGTAAAGAAATTATAAGACAAAAAGGTACATTGGAAATAAATTTTAGGGGTTGCGTTTTCCACCCTATTTACCATTGGGTAAACCAAATAAATTTCTGGCAAGTGTCTTTTTGGTAGTACAAAACGTCAGGTTGATTTCAATATTGTAACTTTTCAAGTGCTTGTGAAAAATATTGTTATACAAATTTTATGTACCTCCTTTAAGAGGCTGTATTTTAACAAGGGATGCTCCAATGAAGTTTCTTTATAAGAAAGATTCTATTTTTTTTTCGATGAGGAATCACCTCCTTGAATGTTTTACACTTATTCAGTTACACCCTGTATATTTGTGTAGCAATCCTATGAATGATCCTATTTGATTCAATTCCATAACTAATGTTTGGGAATACAAACTGAATAGGAAAACGTTCCTGAACACAGTCAAATGTCAGTTGTGAATCCGGAAGATATTCTCATTCAAGATGGCTCTGACCCCACCCGGTGTTACTATGGAAACGGGGGTTGCCAATCAAGGAGCGGGGGTATAATTTGGTGTGCCTCTTTTCGCCGTCCCTGACCAGACCGCTAGAACGGAATTCAAGTGCCTGGTTGGGCGAATTTATTTAGTTCTAGCTCATCACTTTTAGAGAGTATATGATGAAAGCCAAGAAAATATTTGTTTCAGTAGGCAATTTGAATGGGAAAGAGTATATTTACGTACGTCAACGTAAATAAGGTGGAAAATTATCGTATATCTGATCTAGGTTTGTGAATAAACGAGCTATTACGCATTTGTATCAGAAATGACGTGCTACGTACAGGAAATATCTAGAGACTAGATGATATTGCTATGCGATCTGACAACAATGCACATGCGTCCGGATGCACCACTGAATACAAAATCAATAATTTTGGCTGTGTCCTCTGATGATAATCTACGAATGTGTTCAAGCTTGAGTTGGGATCTGAAAGTTACTTTGTGGGATGTTATAGAAGAATTGTTGGATATAAGTTTAGTTTCGAAAGGCTACAGTTGATAAACGATTAAAGAAGAACTTTCTTGATTGACTGCATCACACAGATGACTAGCAATAGAAAATATTCATGATGGAATTGGCCGATATTTGATGAAAATTGATAACTAACGTATTCAAAATACACTTCATTGTGGGATTTTCACTAAACTTTACAAAACGTAACACGTGTCTAAATATGCAAAAGCTTCCTCAGGCTTATTCATACTAGTAACATCTATTCCATCAGTTCGGACTTCCATTGTCTAATATAATAAAAATTAAATTGAAATCCATGAAACAAAATAACTAAAAAGATCAACCGAAAATAACAACTTTATTAAATGAAAACTGAAATCATAAAGAAATAACATTCAAGCAACAACAAAAAAAAATAGAAATATTAATAAAAGCTGAAAATAAAAAAAATGAACAAAAAATGAAAAATAAAAATTGAAAGATTCCAAACCATATTTTGCATATTAAGCTACGTCACGACGTTTCGATTGTTAGTATCCACATTCGTTTTCGGGTGATAACGATTGTGGTTACTGTGAACAATCGAAACGTCGGGACGTAACTTGGTTTGGAATCTTTTTATTTTAATTTTTTGTTAATAATATTTTTATTTTTTAATTTTCAGCTGTTAATAATATTTCTAATTTTTTTTGGCTGTTGCCTTGAATGTTATTTCTTTGTAATTTCAGTTTTTTGTTTAATAAATTTGTTATTTTCGGTTAATCTTGTTAATTTTTTTTTCAGGGATTTCATATCAATTTATATAATATTGGACAATGGAAGTCCGAACTGATGAAATACACCACGTAACATTGTCAGCCACCTTCAAACAAACTAGTATAAACTGTTTCTGACGATTAGATATTCTTCAAATGGAAAAACACCTCCTTTTTTTCACCGTAATGTTTACTTTTATGACTCTTCAATAGTAAAGGAAAAATTGAGCACGTTGTCACAATTAATCAAAAGAAGTTGGTTGATATTATTTTCGATTGAGATAATAAATATTGTTTATTGTGGTTCTAGCGTTGAATCTGGTCGTTATTGGTCATGACGGAAAGTTTGATGATAGACGTGTCACTAAGTGTTCTGGCGATGTCTTGAATTTCTTGAAGCCTCTGTTTTATGAATCAGAGGACATTGGCAGATTAAGATCCTCAGATAATGTGGTGCTGCTGGTTTTTCCAGGTTTTCCTGCAGCTGAAAAAGCAAATGCGCCACTGGAATCAATGAAGTCGCGCCAATTAATTTTTGTTGTGGCATAATTTCATGATTTGTATTACCTACTTCCTTCTTTAATATAATATTGATGAACTAGCATCTCAAGAATATTTCACTTTTGTTATATTAAATCTCATTTTAAGTGCCACTTTAGTAACAAGCATTGATGCATACTATTTTTATTCACTTCTCCTTCTGGGAGTTTCAAATTTCAATCATTTGATTTTTGATTACCGTTTGTAGAGGTATAGAAATCAAACAATCCTCCCATACTTATGAAATTAGAATTCTTGAGCAATATAAATATCGTTGGAGCAAAATTTCATTTATTTCCGATATAATTTGTAATTTGTATAATTTCAATATATTGATTGATTGTGTTCTTCAACTTTTGACTACAGAGTCAGTAGGAATCATTTTTCATGAAAATCATTAAGTATTAATCGACTAGGCAAAACCTATATATATATTGTGATGCATTATTTGAAACCTTTAATGTAGTAATGTATATTATTGGAATTTTATCCCAACACAAAACCCTTATTTCCAACACCTCGACACGTATTTCAATCACCAAGTGATTATGTTTAAGAGGAAGAGATGATCACTTGGTGATCGAAACACGTGTCGAGGTGTTAAAAATAACTGTTTGCTGTTGAGATAGAACTTCAGTAATATCCAACTATATATCTGCTCCTAATTTATTTCGACAGGATTGATAATGTATGTAATGCATATATAGAAATAATACCTATTTTCACCTAATTTTTCATAGAAAACTTAGTATAATTGAAGTTCAGTTTAAGTTAATCCACTCCAATCATCAATTTGATAGTAGTGTTGAAAAAAGATAATCTGAAGATTCACTCTTAAAAAGATCAAAGTATGCGGATATTTGGAATCTACTCGCGTTTATTATAAAAATAAACTTCAAATCAACATAGTAATCCTTCCCAAAAAAAATTCAAGCATCAACCTAACCTGGGTCATGAGATATTCATAGTTTTCATTACTGATGTTCATTTACAATCAAATTTCAAAATTTAATAAACACATAATTTAATAATAATAATAATCTTATATTTCAATTCCAAATTAAACATCTAATATTTATCATCATCAATAACTTCCCGTTTTTCTGTGAAGATCATTTCTTCCAATTTGTATAATCTATTGAAAATATTCACTTTTTGGAATGAACTTTTCTGTTTTCTAGAAACAAAAAAATTGAAGAATAAGAAATATTTTTTCGAAACAATGGTGCTCTTCATCTCTCACTTAATAATAAGGATAATACGGTATGGGACTGAAGACTACATTCACTATCAACGAGACGAATGCAAACTGCTGTCTATATGTATTTCTTGAAAAACTAATGGGTTATTGATCAAAAATAATAAATAGATGAATCAAACACAAAATCTTCAAAAATTCACTCCTTTCTTTTCAGTTTTTTGTATGATAAAAAGGCTTTTTTTCATAGTAGATTTTGAAGAAATTATTTCGAATGTATATTAGATAAATTAACCTTTCAGGATTTCTGTTTCCTTCATATGTATCGAAAAATGTGCTGATGTGGAGTCTTTTTCGAAACATTTGGAAGTTTACCTATAGATTGAAAGTTTTCCTTGTGAGGTAAATTTTTATATCAATACTCTTACTTTTATTATGTTATTTATAGCGTTCCTGATCATGATACTTGGTGTATAATAAAAAACGAGAAAAAGTGATTTTCGTGTGATTCTTATCATAATCTAAAGTAGTTGTTTCGGATGGAATTTTTCTTCCGGTTTGTATCAGAAAGAAACTTATACGCGTGTACATCTGTGCTTTTTTGAGAAGAGTTTTCATTGATTCTTCATTTGTTTTTCTTTCCTTTGAAACTATCCCAATTTTTTTTATATTAATGAAGAAGTAGAGACAAAAAGGTTTTTTCAAAAAAAAATTCTCTCCTGAAGATATATCATTTTTAGTAAGTGTTTTTTCTAATTATTGCTTCTTATGTTTATTCTTACAGGATGTAAAAAAATATGTGAAATTCAACACACCTTATATGATTCAGGAATTATCCTCTGAATGTAACTAGTGATTGAATGGACAAAGAGATAAATATCCATGTTGTAGTCTATGATTTTACTCGTTCAGATATTGAACAGTTTGCATATTAAAATGCGTCTGTTAGTTTTTCCTTCAATTATGAAATGTCAAAAGTGTTGTTTGTTTTTAGCAAACAAATTTTAGCTCTAAATACTTTTTTGTAATAGATAGAAACGAACTGAAACGAAAAAAGAGTTATATACATCGATAAACATTGAACGAATGCATTTTTTTCATAAAGGAAATAGAGTTTTCGTCGACCTCTTTTGGGTTTTTCCACTGTCCACAATTTGACAAAAACTCAAAAAGTGTAATGGTGAACTTTTTTATACACATATATAGGATTTTTTGAAACATTTACAGAAAAAATATTGTTTTAAAGTGGTTGACAATGTTTCTTAATTAATATTTCAAGATCGGACTTACATTGTCTATAAAAGGTATACCTAAACAATTCGAAACCTATGAAGAATAAATACAAAAAATATTTAAAACTGTTTCAGGTGATACTGAACTATTCCAGATAGTTGAGCATATACATAACTAACTCATTTAGTTGTTTTTACGTCTCTCCTATCGCTTTCCTGTTCAGTGCAACGTAGACTTTCTTCCTGCCTGATTTAAGATCTTTTGTATGTTCCATATCTACACACTAGCTTGGCTGAATGGGTCGTCGTTCAATATATTTGCAGCTTCTTTGAACTTCAAATGTTTCTCTAAGTGGATGCTTTCATTAGATAATTTTTTTCATGCTCCATATTCACGATTTCGGGTCATAATACACATTTCACAATAACAAAGCGACCTTATTACAATATTTGCTATTGATTCGTGCTATTTTTTTTTCTTATTACTTTCGTTTCGTTTTGTTACTTTCTCAACTGAATGTATCGGCTCGATTACTTAAAGTGTTTTCAATAATTTTAGATTCAATCCAATTTTATTTCATTTATTTTCAGATAAAAATAAAAATTTGTATCATGAAATGAATGATATGTTTGAAACTACTACTATGTCTCAAGTATATACGTCTAGGCAATGATTAAATCATTTTAAATGCTTTAAAATTATTTAATAATAAAATATAAATTACATAACTAAAAATATAACCATTTCAATTTAAATTCTCATTCTCGGCATCGATATGTAGTAATATAATCTGTTTAAAATCTGTTTTTCCGTTAATCATGAAGGAAACTTCACACAACATATATATATATATTTTTTTTTTAGAACTGTAAAATGTGAGTTCTATATCAAAGTATGAAAGTAATAATGTATCAAAATATTCACATTTTGTAAACCAAAGAATATTTGTTAGGTACATGTAATAGTTGTGATAGAGCCCCACATATTTCCACTCTAGGAAGGATGCTTTAAACTTTCCTAATTATGAATATTTTTGGAACAACCGTGGTGAAATTAACGAATATTTCTTTGTAAATAAATTTAAATACTGTAATCAGAATTCTCACAGTAATATGATTTACGAATAAATCATAAATAAACGAGATGTATTATTATTATTTGAAAAAAGTAAGGTACTCAGTTTTTTGAAAAACTACCTCTGGAATATGCAAATAAAATATCAATATTTCAATAAAACATTATATTGTTATCACATCAACGATTCCCATTCATGATGTTTTATTTGTGACACCACTTCGTTTAGGTAATTATCAAACCAGCGTTGCAGATTTTGTATCGCACATTACGAAACGGTAGTTATTTATAGAAAACTGCTATTACAAACTTATAATTATTTGGAAGACAATCCAGATAGTAAAATATGGCTGCTTGAAAGTTTGTATCTCTCAATTATCTCTATAACTGAAATTCTTCAGAAATATCCTCAGCACGACCCACAAAATATCAAATAATCACCTTTCCATCTGAGTGTTACATAACCTCAACATTTTTAATCAAATTGGTATTTGATATGAATCCTTCAAGAGTAATGTAAAGCTGAGCTGAGTGTGATTGGTAAAATTATTCATTTACTTTCCGGTATATAATGAGTAGGTTTTATTTGTGATTCAATAAACTTACCATCATCAACTATGTATATACACATTCCATCACTATCGATGGATTACCACTGCACCACTTCTTGCGAAGGACTGATTTCTTACATAAGAACTCACCGTGAAAGGGTTGAATTAGAAAGTTTCTTGTTCAACACAACTCTTTGCTACTTTATGTAATAAGGGCTAATAAAACTTTCTCTTGCGTTTTGTGACTAGTATGTGACTGGGACTGGTTTGAAAAAATAAGCATTTGGTATTGGCTCTGATTAATCAAAAATTAAAACACTCCTATTTGAACACTGCAAGAAAAGGACAAACATAATCGTTAAGTTTGGTCCACCAAGTTGGATTATGATAATTTTTTCAATAAATCCAAGAATTTCTTTCCCTAGCGATAAATCATTTCATATATAGACGGACAACCTACAAAATAGCTGTAGAATTCAGCGGTAGGAATACAAATGATATGATCTAAATTTGCATTCCGAGTTAGAAATTTTTGTTTTTCACAGAATGAAAATGTTTTTAAGTTTGCTGTGGTTTACTTCGAAAAAGTGTAGTTATGTAGCTTGTTGTTAAAGATTATAAGATAGATAGTTTTTGGCTTTCTACTATCCTATCTTAATAGAAAAAAATGTGGAAATCTTCCAAAGAACGGAAGAAAGTAATCAATTTTTGAAGAAGTAAATGTATACATAGATGTGTAGATCATGCAAAGAAGTAACTTTCGGTAACTGAAAGAAAAAGCCCTCCTGAAACAGTTTTTTCATATAAACATTGAATTACACGAAAGAAAAATGTTTACGAAACAAATACTGAATTATACAAAAAACACTTTTCTCTACTCAGTTTGTATTCCAAGGATTCGTTTGGAATATAATCCTTTCAATTTAAACTAGATTGATAGTTTTTGGGTGTCTGATTTCTTTGGTTTCAAAATTTTTATTTTATTCATTGTTATATCAAACTTTTTTCATTAGTTGCGGAATATCAAACGGAGAAGTTTTGTGAAGCATTTCAGTTTATTTTAATATGATGAAGACCTGGTGTAGTTCGTATATGTGTTTGTGATTGAAGCAAGTGAGTACTTTGATATCAGTACTACATATGCTTGTAAGCAGTAGTAATAATGTTTCACATGATTGACAATGTTTCTCATTGAATGTATGTAAGGCAGGTTCAAACTTCCAGTTTGTTTAATTATAAACACACCTGAAAGCTAAGCCTATGTACAAAACTGAATTGAATTAAAATCTGAAGTATATTTGGAGGAGTGGATTAAAAGTGAATTGAATGAGATCAAAAAATCAAATATGATGAGAAATAAGCAATTAACTACAGGAGTTGTAAACCAAAAAAAAATTGCTTTCACACCTATTATTGAATGAGAAGTTGTAAGAATAGTATCACTCCCAGATGCTTAACCTTACTCTTCTCTTTGCAGTTTTAGAGATCCTAGGCCCTCTGATGAGGTCCTCGTGGCCAATGCTACTATGATCGATTTCGTTGGGCTTTTGTTCAGTTTCTCTTCATCTGACCATCTATTTATAATATTCAGGGCCTGCTGCATGCATTCCTTCCCTATATTATTATATTTTCCGTGGACTAGGATAACTAAGTCATATGCGAAGCTCGGTATTTTGTATCTATTGTGATCCAAAAGTTTCAAAGTTCCATACTAGTGGTGAAACACCCGCACCCCATGAGGATAACTTCTTGCTTCCTGTGCCACTTCTGCTTTTCCCTAATAGTTGTGTATACCATTATTTCTGTAAGCCTGTAGTCTACTTGCAACTTTTGTTGTCGATCCTTCTGCATCTTTACGCCTGAATAATTGAATTGACACATATACTTTGTATAAAATTATCAATTTTTCTGTTAGAATTATTTGAATAAGGAAACTGCGATTTTTTTTGACTTATAGTAACGGCAATCAACGATCCATACCTAGGTTTATAGAATGCTTGAACAGCAACCTCTCTGCTAATAGGTATGTGTCAGTTGAAATTGTAGAACTCACAGGTCTCCAAAGTTGGTTATTTATTTTGGTCCCCTTCTAGAAAGCGTGAGAAACATCAGAGATTACTACCCAAATTCACCTCAACTTTTCCTATCATATTTCTCTTTATTTTACTGAATGTTTCTGATAATTATCTGGATCCCAATCATGACCTCCTCTTCATATTTCATCTCATTGCCCGGGAGCTTGATGTAATACAGGTACCTAATTCCATGTAGCACATCTCCAAATTTTTCACCATTCTGCGGCAATACAAAAGTGTGTGTTCTACCGTGTCTACACTTTGGCATCAAGTCCAGGAACCGAGTCAAGTTAGCACCTGGGTCAAGCAATATTATTGTTCATATTAAACACATGAAAGTATTTCCGTTGTCAATGCCGAGAAAATAACTTTCTTTTTTAATCGTTCCATCATTTTTTACAACTGAAATCTCGCTAGTAGACTTCTTGTGATGTGGAAGGTCAGTAAAACAAGACATTATTTTTGTGAATTGTGTGGGAGTTTCAGCTTGAACTGAATAAAACCAAACCGAACAAAAATACAGTCTTTCAGTACAATGTACATATTAGAAACGTAACGGTGAACGCTCTCTGTTTTGCGTATTATTTTCTTGAACGAACCTGTGACGAAAGAAGTGAGGCAGTCACATCCCAGACAACTTTTTATGAAAGTATCTATAGAAAACAATGTGAAATAAAGGTAATGACTTCCAACTCTCTTACCATGATCTGAAAGAAGATTGTCTACGTTGCAAAGCGTTCTGATGTTATAAATTGTATTTGGGTGCTGGAAATTCATTCATATATATTCAATATTCCAGAACATGTCGCGTGTGTGTCTGAAGAAACTTCAAACAATACCAGAGAGGAAAATAACTTCTATCATTTGAAAGAAACCCTAGTTTTCTTTATGTTGCTTTGACGATCAACCATGATATACTAGACTGTTTCCAGCCAGTTTTATGATCACCTTCGTAGAATAACACCTACAGCTAGTGTTTCTCGGTTTTTCTGATTGAAAAACAACTTTTCAGATTGGTAACGTTGAACACCTGAAAATTCAATCACCAATTCACAGTCCCCTGCAATCTTCAATAACTGTTTGTTTGATTACTTTGCTTAATTTCGATGAGAGTGATCTATGAGACAGGATTAAAGGAATATGTAGTGTTCTGACATCTGCAAATGATTTTGTATTGAGATTATTTTATATGAAACAGAAATGGGTTCGGCGCAAAAGGTGAATCTTGCAGTAATGGATGTTGATGTTGATGAGGTCGCATAGTAGACCACACCACACATCATAGTTTCTGACCTACTAACTACCACGATTATCAGTATTCTAATAAGTTTGTAGATCTGCTTTACACCATTATTTGGGCACACCTCTATGCAGGATGTTTGAACAGGAAGATGAAACAATTAGGCATGTCCTATGCGAATGTCCGGAGTTATCGTCAATAAGAGAGTCGTCCAGGATGGACGATGACCTAGGAAGGCAACTCCTAGTAACAGTACAGGATTTGCCTGTCTGTAAATTGTATTGCTGCAGCCTACTATAGCTGTATAGTCACTTTGTAGCTTCTTAGTGAAATAATCTTGCAGGTTGAAATATCTTTGGAACTTTAGTGATGCTGGAGTACTGTGGGGTTATTCTGATTTTCAAGCCTTACTAGAAGCCGATATTTGGAGGAAAACAGAGAAATTTTTGTGATTTTCACTAGTGGGATTACATTCTGTGTGTACAAATCCTATCACCGCTGTGATGGCTCATTATAGCTTTCAGGAATATTTTACGAAATATGGGTATTTCAAATTTCTCAGTAGTTTCTTTACTTTCCAATTTTGAGATTTGTTTTTGTTACTTCATTAATTTTTGGCAGCAAAGAGTTACAAGTCCTGCAGAGTTTAATTTGTTTCGAGTTACACTTTTTTATTTCATTTCAGAAAGGTTTAGGATACTTATCATACCAAACTAGCAAATATAGTCAATTCTTCCCTGTCAATTTATTCTTGAATATCTTTTTTTCCTTCACGTTCAATGCAGGGTTTGTCTTGGACCAACATTCACGATCAAAACCAGCCACGAGGATTGCGACACACTGCCGGACTAGCTGATTAAATGAATAGGATGCGTATGAAGGGTAGGCAACCAACGTTATTCGCTTGTAGAAAATTAGGGTAAATGGTTTTCTACGAGTAACGCCTGATTAAACGGTTGCTTATGAGAATTAGAAAAGAATAATTAGTTGTAAACTTATATAGTTTCTTTGAAACCTATCTTACTTTGAGTGTACTCCTTCATTCAGTACTGTATTATTTTGTGCAATAAATAAAGAAGTCCGGGAATCCACGTTTTTTGCATATTAACTATTACTTCTGATTCAACCTCACTGATAATAATAATAATAATAATACCTCTTAATTATTTTCCACATACAGTACATCTATATTCAAAAAATATTGTTAAAAAAATGGGGAAAATAAAGAACCAAGTTCATTTTCTCCAATGAAGCAATCACTTACTTCATCAGGAATATGTTTTGTTTTCATTATGACATATGAAAATAGCTTTTCATTAGCTCCATTGATATCTAGTCTGAAGTCATTGGTTTTCTATCACTTCTTGACCATCAGTTAAGTTACATACTTAAGCTGATATTGTGAGCAGTAGAATCAGAGAGTTGCATGGAAGATAATATTCATGTCAACATTCACAAGAACTAATTGATTTTCCAAAACGATGATGAATTGTTCGATCGTTTCTTACTAAAATTCAAATTTATATTTTCCACTTCCTGTTCATTATTGAGGATTATAAGAAAAGTTCAGTTGATATAGTAATTATTAACATTTGTTACAAATTAACTTGTTGAATTTACCCAGTAACTCGATGGCCTGAAGTGAACACAACAGATTCATCTGAGTAACCGACATAACACATGCTGTTAAAACATTTAGAAATAAAAACATTCCTTAATGTTTTTTCAGCTGACGAGGATGACAATTTGCTCTGTGTGACTGTTGAATAACCATTTCATTGGATTTCTGGAATATTATTTACTGTCTGGTCACTGGAAGTTTGAGAACTTTCCTGAACCTAAAGTTTTGCCTTCACAAGACTCATTCATTCAGACAACCATCAACCTTGAATCCTTAGTCTTTGAACTTAGAGGCTCTTACGAAATAATGGTATTATGGAGTAACTTTTTCAATATGTTTTCTTGCAATTTGCACAAGCATTCTGCTTCTCTCATGATTTTGAAACATTAGTCCCAGATCATACTTTAAATAGTTTTGAAATGTTTTATGCGTTTGCTAAGAAACCCATAGTTGCTTTACAGTTCCCTTATTGTCCCCTTGTCACGCACTTCGATTATCATATCACCACAAAATAATTCTCAGCGAAACACAACTTTATTTTAAAAGGAACCTGATTCTTAATGGGAATTTATGATATGGTAATTCACACGCATACAGAATGCTGTTGGTTTTAAGTATTGGGCAATACAACAATCCATCAATCTTGTCAAAACGTAAACTCTTCTTCATGAAAAGTGATCCAAAATGGACGCTGGTCACATTCACCAAACCTGCAATACTCTTTTTGACGTGATACTACATTCACCTCCTGATGACGCCAACCTGATTGCTGAAAGACGTCGAAAAGTTCTGATGTGTGGCTGCAGTATTTGATTCGGATTTTTCATACGCCAGTATTTCATCTTTGTACCTTTCAGTAAAAAGTGACATTCACCAGTACTAGTACCAGTAGCAGAACAAGTTTAGAAAACAAAAACTTGTAGTGAAACATTCTTGTGGTTTTGAACAGAAAGTTTAATCTTCTCTTTTGCTGAGATACTCACTGTTTCCTTCAAGGAATAATTATTCTATATAGTCTTTGATTCCTCCACTTCCTATGTCGGTATTATTGAACAAAATATAAACCCATAATCTGAATTTCAAGTTACCTAGGTATCATTAAAAAGGCACTGTCAGTTTTATTGTATTCAATCTTTCATTTCCTTAAAAAGCATTAGAATAACAGTTTATTTTTATTGCCCTATGAAAATAAACTGAACGTCGCCTTTTACTTCCCTGTGATTAAAATTTTAATGTATAAATGTTATTAAGTTACTATTGGAGATATAGAAGACGAATTATTATTAATATTATCGTTATTAGTGGATGTCAAAAACGTTGTCCTCTTATAAATTCAAATTCCTCACCTTGAAAGAGCAATATTCTTTTTGGAATTCATAATTGGAAAAAAATGGTGAAATGTATCTTTCCTAAAAAAAAGTTCCTGGGTATCAACTTAATTCTTTCACTCACCCATTCCTATCAATATGCCTTTGTTAGAGATATTTGAAAATGTGTATTATTCCATAGGAAATTTGCATTGACATATTTGGTTGACTTTAACAGTTTCTGTTCTTTCAGCTACCTTGGTAGTGGTAGTAAAATTTTTTGAATTCAAAAGTGAGGTTATTGAAAGCTCCCCATGTCCCACTAGAGCCCTTCTGTCACCTTACCTTTATCTTGAACATTTTTTTCGGGGGACAGATGTGTTTTACCAAGTCATATTCCATTAAAAATTCAAGTCCAAGGATATTTGTGGAAAATGCAACACCTTCTAACAAATATTTGTATATATGCACAGTGTGCACAAATCTTACTTTAGGAAAGGAATTCAGTCAAGTACTCGAAGGTTACATAGAGTTGGAGGTAAATTTAGTATTAAAGATTGTCTTGTAGTTTTCATGTAGAATACTTTTGACATACATCAAAAATTGAGCATCGTCAGGAGATGACCAAAACACTTGTCATTTAGTCACCGCCTGATGATGGTGACGTAAGTCGAGAAACAGTGTTTCTGTCCTGGTGAATGGAAATTGTTTTCATTAGATCCATTTTGCGCAAGAGGTTCGAGTTCTATCGGTTTTGGGTAGCAACTTCTTCAAATTATCAACCATTGTGTAGGAAACAAACTAAGTTTTAATAACTTTGACAGAGAGAAAAAAAAAGTTCGAATGCTTGGTTCTATTGACTTTTGAATATAATTACTTTAGTCGTAAATATGAGTTGTGGATAAAACATCGAACTTGAAACTAAACATTAAATCTGAAAAAATGACTGCTGTTCTGATGATGCCAACTTGGCTCCCAGAACGTTGTTCAACAAAAATGGTGTAAGGAGTTATAAGTAACATCTGCAAAATGATTAAATAGTGGTAAGTGGTAACAACTACGTTGTTATCAAATATTGAATATTATAGGAAGTATGAAAAAATTATTTTTGACAGAATGGGAGACTTGAAACGTTAGTCATCGCCTACTGAGCTTGCCTATGTGTCTTGAAGATTTCTGAGTTTATTTACCTGGAAGAAGTCTTCAAGTATTTGAAATTTTCAAAACAGTTGGTCTATAGTTTCTCATATAGAATTAGAGAATAAATTCACTTTAACTCATTTACAAAAACATCAACTGCCATAATAAAAACATCTATGACTCCAAGAAAAATGGCGAAGGTGTCCCTACCTAAGATTTATATCTGAACATTTTTTGTGAATTAAACAAGTTTTGTGAACTTCAACAAATACAGTTTTTGGGGCTTGTAAAAATGTGTGATGCCTTCAAAACCATTTTTTATGTTTTTTTTCAACACGATTTCATATTTGCCAATGATGAAGATAAATTAACTGAAATAATTTCTCTAACGAGAAGAAAAAACATTTTGCGTCAATGTCCGCCTTCAATTTATTAGTTATTTGTTTTGAAGTATGAGCAAATGAAAAATCTAACAATATTTCCCAGAAACTGTGTTTATTGCAAGAAATTGATAGTTTTGGAAAGGTATCTATAACTATAAATAATTTGCAAAAAATCAAATTACAGATTTTTGTTTGGTTCAAGTGACGTCGTTGTTAAAAAGACTGTCATTAGGCTAATAAGTCTGTCATTAGGCTAATAAGTAAATTGGCGTTAGATTTTGAAATTATTATAGAAATGTAAATAAAAAATATCACCCATGATTTCATAGACAAAAAGTTCGTTTTCCTTCAAAATAGATTTTTCTCAATACATTTTTATATATGAATTTTCATTATAGAATATATTATATCCACAAAAAATTATTCTTGTTCAAAATGTATTGTTATATAAATATGTGTTTAACTGTTAAAGTATTCATTTTTGAAACTCTCAGACTGATTGTTGTGAGTCAATGATCCTACAAATTATTCACTCAATTTTCTGCTGTTATGTTTTCATTTGGAAAATTCATGTAAGTGACAAATTTGCCTCTGGAAAATGTAGTCACAACTAATTAACTGCACACTTGATTATTCACAAATATATTTGTAATATATCTTTTTCACAATCTGAAATACTTATTCTAATGAATATAAGGCCATGAGCTATCCTGTTAATTATTTATGATTTCAAAAAGCAATATTCTAACTCTACATCATAATCTAGGGCATATCATTGAATGTATTAAGTATGTATGTAAATAGAAATAATTTTGCACAGTTAGTACTCAAACTTATGTAACGTTCATTTTTTTAGATTTATGTAAATTATAACACTGATGTAACACATTCGATTCTAACCTAATGTTGTATCACGTCATCTAGTATAACATTTTGAATATTCATCTAAATCATCTTATACATATCATTAACTACTGGTGAACACGACACAAGTTTCCACGAAGATCTTCAAGCAGCTCTAGTAGAAATGTGGTCTCCTGTTACGTATACTGAAGGTATACCGGACAGAAAACACTCAGGATACATTCAGTATACGTACAGGGGGCTTACATTAAGGCAGCATGCGAAACCATCAACAGGAAGAAGGAAGATCTAGCCGGCCAGGACCAGGTGAGTGAAAATCTGCAAATGTAAATACATAACGTCAGAGTCTTGAAAGTTACAAAAGGAAAACTTATACTACTGTTCCCACAGAGCCGATATAAAAGAATCGCACACACACGTCGCCTCAAGGGGATGATTCACCCCTCGGATGGACTAGGCTGGCTAAACTCCACGCTACCCGTCCAATAATGATAGATTTAAAGGGGTGTCAGACACTGGGGAACCCAAAAACCGGCAATGTGCGTTCAGTCAAGTTGGTTTGTTCAGAATATCGTTACCTGAGGTAATCTTGTAAGTATGAAAGCGAGTACAGTACAAAAACAATTGTTGACATTAGCCCATGCATATGTGAGATGATAATAATAATAATAGAGTGTGACTCACCGTGTGTTGACAGACAGGTGTTGCTCGTTGTTCTGCTGGCAGCGAACTGAATTCGGAGTCGGCTGATCTGGATGTGTTTGGGTAGCGTCGCGGCGCTGCAGGCGTCCAACAACCGACGCCGACGCAGTGCGCGGGGCGGCTTCGTGGGCAGGAATTCCCGTCAGATATATCCCATAACGTACCGAATGTGACAGACTGGGTGTGGTTGAGCAAACACAGCCGACGGACTGCTTAAATACGTATGTGGTCTCTAGGTGCACTTTGATTTTCAGTATAAACACATACGGCGTTGATAGATTTTTCAAATGTGGCCGAAAATGAGCGTCTCATCGGTGCGGTCTGGTGTATAGTCACGTTCCTTGGCACGTCACGATGCCAGATTAGAGATCATGTTTGCATAAGAGGAGGGTCCAACGCTTCCGATATCTGGTTATAAAAAGGCGTGGTTTAGTCGGATGACGTTTAACGCTTACATCGGACGGAGAAGAGTGCGGAGAGAGAAAGAAAGCCTGTTGTCCCATTAAACCTATAAAAAGAAGGGTTTATCGATCAATTTGATAAAGAAAGATTTGAAAACTACTGCTATAAAGATAGTCCACTGTTTCGCTATTTACAAAAGGGGAAATAAGTTTTACAATTATTGCAGAAATTTAGGAAAGTTGTTTTGGTTGCGTAACGATTCTCCTGATGGGAAATATACAAATGTTTTAATTCGTGATACAATCTTGTCATTTGAATGAAAATGTTTTTCAATTCTGTAAAGTACGGTGGGGTTCGGCAGATTGTTTTGATTTAGTAGAAACAACAGTTACGGAATCCTCATACTTATCTACATAATACATAACATATCTTGAGAGCGACGAAAATGGTGCTACTAAAATTTGTTGTTAAAGTAGGAATCAGGTTATATTAATTTGTGTTATTATATAGAATAATCATGTCAGTTGTGTGGTATCCTCATTATGCTATTTTCTAAACTAGTCCAAAAGATGAAGGCTTCAAAATGATCAATTTCTCATTTTCTCGATGTATATAAAAAACTGAGTATTTTTATTTCAGTACAACTCTGCAATAAAATCATAATGCCAGTAAATTAACATCATTTACACGTACAATTGCAATTATTCGTCATATTTCTCCCCCCTTCCCTGAATACCTAAATACTGAATTTTTTTTCGGCCTGCTCTGGAATAAGGTTTGTAATCGATTCCAGAAAACAAAAATTGAATTCCCCACTAAGACCTGAACAGCCAGATTTTGTGGAACGGTGTCACTACACACGTAATCCTATTTCATTACTCCAAGAATGCTTGATGTTGGATCTTTTGGAAAATAATTGAAATTTTTGAGGTTGCATGTTACTTTAAGCTACAGCTTTACTCAATGGGCGATAACTTTTGAACCAATTGAGATAGAGATATGTTTCAAGACATAAAAGAGACTTTTTGCCAGGTTAATTAAAAAACTAATCCCGTTCTCGACTGCTGGAAAATTGCATAGGGCATATTGAAAATAGTATAAAAAAGATCTCCCAGTTATTTTAGGAAAAGAGACCACACCACTGGCTTAATTAGGCTATCTAATGTATGTGTCATAACAAAAAAATAAATGTAATGAGAATCCTGCGTAAAAAGTTAAGTAGTTTGTGGTTGATATTCCATCATTCAAAAAATTGTTGATTTTCAATCATCGAAACAATCCTTTAAATGGAACAAAATAGTGCATACTCATCAGTACTTCCGTAGTTGAATTGAAAATTTGTAAATCAATAAAATAAGTAGATCGAATATATCGACAATTATAATTTCATATTATCCAGTCATCTATTTGGTTTAACAATTTGGACGTTGCCTTAATATATTCTCCGAACTTTGTCCTGTGAATTAATTTAAAACAATTAAACATTACGCGTGATAATGACGTAGAATTGACTATTCAGTAATTCAATTAAACTACCACATTTTTTGGTAATTTGGACACAGTACACACTAGTATTAATAACGTAGGCACCTTTGTGTATCCACGGTATATTTTGGAATTCATTGTCAAGTTATTTGCCAAAGCTCAAGCATAACAATTATTTTGATTCTTCTGACGCTTCAGTCAGTAGATAATCTATTTAAATGTATTTATATCAGATGTATACAAAATGTTGCTTTTGACAAACATTTTTGTTCATCGGTTCGGCGATTCAGTTGTTTCATTAAAAATGTTTCCAGAAAATTGTAAAAATTATGGATTTTTCATTTTCCAACAAACATATAATTTTTTTACTGTTGTGTATCCTTCCCTCAACCATTCAAATTTGACCAAGTCCAGAATGTATCAATTTAAATATGTCATCGAAGATATTTACAATTTAGTACCGTGGTTCATCAAGTATAGCCAATTTCATAACATACTATCTGTATTGAACAACAGAAAAAGGTGTTGAAAAGATTCACCTTCGCGGGGAAAAATATATCTATGACATCCCCAATATATTGCGTAACATCTTTTCTCATAAATTTTCCAAAATATTAATTGTAAAAGTTTTGTTGCAAATTTACGTATCATTTTAGAGACATTCAGATATCTATGCAAAACATAATTATTACCTGTGCTTGGTTTTGGTTCTCATCAGCATAAATTTTGTTCAATTTACGTTCTGACAGAAAGTAATTTTATAAATTGACAGCCGATGTATCTTAAATGTTCGGTTAACTGATTCATCTGATGAATTTTTCAATATTTGTTACTGAAATTTTTTGAAGTACCAAATAAAATGTAATTTAAAAATGAATTAAAAGTTTAAAAATAAAAAACAATTTCTAGAAAACTGTAATATCGAATAATTTTCTTCAAATCTCTACATTTCAGTTGAAGAAAAAAATATCCAGACTACCTGAAATGCCATTCGTCCTAGTAGTCAAGGCACATACCACTGATGATGTCTGCCGTAGTAGCAGACGAAACGTTTTGTACTTTGGGTTCCATTTGACCACAGTATATCAGCCCGGATTTTGTTCTTCTCAATAGTGACTCCACATTTTATCTTCAAATTGTCAAATATGTCGTTCCATTTGCGATTTTTCAGTTGAATTCTGACTCAACAAGTGCATGTATTTAGCGATGTTTGCTATATGGTCGTACCTGTTACTTATTTATGTGGAGAGGTTAGAGTTGATGAGTTTATCGGAAGGTCTTTTTCCATCAAAATGGATATTTCGAAAAATCTACACCTAGGTACTGATATATATCCTACTATTTTTACAAAAGGGTTCCAAGGGTTTGTTATTTATTTTATTTATCAATAGTCTTGTAAAAAATATCACATCATCTTGCTTCTTGTTGTTTGCAGATGAATTGAAAATTTTCAGAAGAATTTCAGCAGTTGAAGATTGTGTACATCTACAAAACGATATAAATAACATCGTTGAATAGTCAAAAAAGAAAAATTGTTATTCAACGTTCAAAAGTGTAATACTATGACCTTCTCCAGCTAAAGAGTCAATATAACGTATAGCTACGAGATGGACGGTATAAGTCAACAGAACTCGATGAATAACAGACCTTGGTGTTTCTTTAAATTATGAATTGTCATTTCGATCTCGTATACTCAATATAACAAACAGGTCCTCAAAGATGTATGGGTTCGTAATTCGCAACTCTAGGCAATTCAACAATATTACCTGCATCAAACATTTTTTGTATATCACTCTTATCAGAAACATTTTGAAATATGCTTCCATTATCTGGTGTCCTCAATAATATTGTCCCAAGTATAACATTGAAAGAGTTCAAAACAAGTTCCTGAGATATCTTCACTTCAGTGAAATAGGTAACTATGACCTTGATATTTCCAAGGTAGTGCTACTTGAAAAGTACAACATACAAACCCTCGAGAAAATAAGAGTATTTGCGTACTTAATATACTTGTACAAGATGATACATGGTGAAGTGGATGATCTTTGTCTTCTATCAAAAATCAATTTCAATGTACCTGCTTATGAAACTAGATCGTTTCGGACATTTTATATTGAATCGGCAAGAACAAATTGTTATCAAAATTCCCCATTAAATGTTATGTGCAATGCCTATAATAATGTACAAAATCACTGTGTTATCTTCATTCAAAATCTTACTAGTTTCAGAAATAGGTTATATGAAATTGTATAACTCTGGTAGAATATTTTTTTATAACTCATTTTGTTGTATGTATGTGTATTTGTATGTATATGTATTTGTATGTATATTTATTTGTGATATTTACCTTTTCTACTCTGTAACTGGGTTATGGTATGTAGAGTTTGTAAACAAATAAATAATGTTTTCCAGACACAGCATGTGTATACTTAAAACAGATTCAAGTACTCGAATTACTTGGATTTGAGTTGTTCTGAAACTCTGATGTGTTTCTTCTCAACTTTTCAAAATAATGATCTGCACGTATATATCAATATCTCACGTTCTCCGTATACTAGACAAGTAGCAATAATCCATGAACACTTACGAGTTTCTTTTATTATCAATTTTTATCTTAACACAACATATTTTGAAAACGAACGGTATTCCTTTTGCTATCATTTGTCATAAATATTTATGAAGTATCCAACTACTACTACTAGATGGCGGTATTGACCACCATAAAACTTTTACATCCAAAGATCCACCAGCAATGTTTCCTTCGTCATAACTCTAGGTCAAGAATCCAAGATCGGAGTCACGTGACCTCCAAACTAGAACCGGTTTATGGAAACGTGTATTTAAAACAAAGTAAATTGGTGTGTTAACTAGTCATTCTTGATTTATGTGTCGAATTATCTAGAATAACATGGCAAAGTGAAATAAATTCAATTATTCTTAATGTTTACCTTTCTATTCCTATTCCACCTAATGGCTATCCCACACGAACCAGCCTACGCACTTCAAACTCGTTTTGCTAGATAAGTTTCCTTCCCTCCGAAATGTGGCCGTGACGCTTTCCGTCGGCTGCCAACTTGATAGAGGGCCATATCACTTATGTACAGAAGAACCTTGGACTCGGCTGTCACGCATCAACCAAACAACTGACTGTGTGAATGGTGCGATGTCACAAAATCACAATGTACTCCTCAGCTGTCATCATCGTCCGTCTCTGTTCGTTTGGCGAGGGCCATTGCTGAAAGAAAATACACTGATAAAAGAGATTTAGTACTTTTTTTGTACCAGTAGTTAGCTTCCAGAAATAAATAGGTTTGTATATTTTATTAAGGAATTGGAAGATGCCTGATGCAAATCCATAATGAACGTATTTAATAGTAAGTTATGAACGATAAGACAAAAAT
Source organism: Leptinotarsa undecemlineata (assembly GCA_015342065.1). Classification (NCBI taxonomy): domain Eukaryota; kingdom Metazoa; phylum Arthropoda; class Insecta; order Coleoptera; family Chrysomelidae; genus Leptinotarsa; species Leptinotarsa undecemlineata. The sequence goes on along the minus strand of WOGP01000651.1, from coordinate 584 downwards.
TATACCACGCCGCCCATGCCATACAAAAATAATGCCGACGTTCGGTAACTATTTAGTTGTTATGCCATTCGACTAGGTATTTAGGAATTTTGTCCAGCTTATTTGAACTTAAACTCAGCTTATTCATTTTTTTTGACAATTTTGACGTATAAATTCATATCTTCAGAATGCAATTTACAAATGACATCGTTATGAAAAATAGTGTGAAATATTCGAAGAAAGAAAAAATTATAAAACAATAATCTCTCCTGAATAATTCCTTTTTCTATTTATGTATTGGTCTAATTAACATTATTATGTAGTATTATTATATCAGTATGTAGTAGTATAACTTTTTGAACTGCATGAAATTTTTAAATATCTATGCTAGACATCAATTTGTGGAATATAATCATTACTTTAAATTGAAAGAGGTATATTCATTTTTGGGAAAGACAGTTTTGGCTTTCTACTTTCATATAAGCGAATGAATGGAGGTGTCCAAGTTGGCATGTAAACTTAAAATTGAGCGTGGGTAGAAAAAATGACGTCGACGGCGATGAAGGGCCTAACGTTTCAACGTGCGATCCAACATACCATAAGGG
>WOGP01000650.1:0-22884 GCA_015342065.1 Leptinotarsa undecemlineata | reverse complement strand
GTGTGTTTCTTGTACTCAGCAATGCGAACTTTCAAAGGCCTCTTAGTTTCACCGATGTATGATTCTCCGCACTCGCAGGGTATCCGGTAAATGCAATACTTGGAATCGCAGTCCGCGTTTGGTGGCCTGTTTTTGTGAGGCTGCTTCGGATAGTGTTCCCAGATCTGAAACAGGTCCCGATGTTATAATTGGACCTAATCCTTCTCATTCTTTCCGATAATCCTTTGATGCAGGGAAGTACGAGTACTGGTTGTGACGGCTTCTCTTCCTTGTGGAGGTCTTGCTGTCTTCTAGCTAGTGTCTTTGGTAAAGACACACCTGAAGAAGCTATTGTATAGCGAATCACGTGTTGAGTTTTTATAAAACTGTTTAGTGAAAATCTGACAATAAAATATTTCTTGATCACTTTCTTTGAAAGTTTCTCACTATCCATATATTGGTGAAGAAATAGAAAGCTAGGATGATTTTTTCTCATCGCACAATATCGTTTTGAAATAGAGAAAATCGAAAATAGACAGTGGATGAGTCTATAGAGTTTTTATTTAAAGTATCGTTTCGTGTCCAGCCAGCTAAGAAAAACATTATTGGCCTGAACCATAGCACGTACTCAAATAACTCTTTGTTGTGAGATTTTCTCTCAACAGTGTGCAAAATCGCAACACACTTCACGTGACAGGATGGTTCAGTACGAAACATTCCTGAAGAAGCTATTGTACAGTGAAACACATGTCATGTTTTTGTGCACCACGAAAATCTTCCTCTTGAAGATGATCGAAACACTTGTCGAGGTGTCAAAATAACGGTTTGGTGTTGGGAAAATTTTAAGTAATATTCATCACTCCACCAAAGGTTCCAAATAGTGCATCACAAACTCTTATGAGCAACTGATACAATGATGTGAAGAGCACCTCAACGAGCACTACATCTGCGGAGCGTTTCAATAAGGCTGTAAAATTTGAGGCTAATTCAAAGTGTATACCTTTAGCAGTGAAACACAGAAACAGACAACTATAGCTTTCCTATAACTTGGAACCTCGTTACATTTCCATGGTTATGTGAGAGTGGACCAATGTAATTTAATCTATCACACGAGAATGCTTTGAGTTGAGAAACTCTGAGAGCAGGCAGATTTCCCATAGGAAATTGATATGGCTTGGGGGATGATTTCAAAAGTTTATGACGTTCCGTAACTATACTTGTTATAGTTCATTTTGCTGAAAGTATCAAAAAATGTTGAGCTAAAAAATGGTTGAGGTGTGTACACCAGGATGTGAGTATAACCTTTGAAAATATACAACAATCAAATATGTTAATTGAGATTTTCCTGGAAGAAAAATTGAATTTTTCCTATCGCAAGTCAAAGCTGAGTTTATTATGTGACCGCCAAACCTCAAAACCCCATTATCATCAACAAAAACATATAATTTTTTCGTAATATTTGCAACCGGTTTGAATTTCTCAAATTAGAAATATCCTCAGCAAAATGAAGGCTGATTGTACTATTTTGACAATTAATATTATTGTCCTGTACATCGTGACTCACAGTCGATGGTAGGTTAGACGTTTTTGGAAAACGCAAAGCATGATTTTTCTGAAAATTTTACCTCTTACATTTCCTTACCTGTTCTATAGATCTAAAATATTTTCAGTATTGTGGCGTTGCCACTTCTATCAAAAAGTCCTAGCAACTTTATTTTTTTTAATGGAACACCCCATATATTAATACATTCTTGGAATCGCTTTATTATTTTAATACTTTTTTGTTGATAATGTCTCTCTATCTGTTTTCGAGATAAAAAATAAATTGTGCTAAATATGGTCCAAAACATAGCCTTAATTGAAATTAAGTACATCAGTACTCTTAATTCATGAAAAGTTTCATGATATTTTGATGATATTTTGGACAAACTTGATATATTCAAATAACACCAAGAAATTGATTCCATATCATATAGGGCGTGCCGATATTACAGTTATTTCCATTGTGCATAAAAGTAGTCAAAAGTTCATTATTTCAAATGAAATTCCCTGTATATTACTCGGCAAATTGAGAGATGGTAAAAAATGCTTCAAAATGATATATCATGTCCCTATACCTAAATCTTAATAAAGCCGTTTTTGTGGAAAAAGAGTTATTCACGTTTTGCCTACAAGTGTTGAAAGTGGCATTTTATTTTGTGGGTGGGGATTATTGCAAAACGAGCGTCAGCAAGTGAAGCAAACTCACGAGCAAAATAAAATCACTTTTAACAAATGTATCATACAAATTTTTTTGTATGATGGAAGTGGTAGTGGCAACATCGCAATGCTGAAAATATTTTAGATCGATAGAACAGGTAACAAAATGTGAGAGGTGAAATTTTCAGAAAAATCTTGCTTTGCGTTTTCCAGAAACGTTTAACCTCCCATCGACCGTGAGCCACGCTGTATAATTCAAGGATGGTGAATGTGCCGGATTTCTTTGTATTTGGGTGACGGCAATTATAAATGAAGCGTATTACATAACTAAAAATTCTTTTGATTTTATAATACGAGGACAATTTACCGCGTTTTCAGTTAGTGCTAACCTTCAAAAGAATGCTGAAAGAAATTTCATGATATTCTACTTATAAGTTTGTGAGTTATTCTGCTTAAAGTAACACTAATTGTGTTATTTTCAAAGCAATGAATCGAAAAAAATTTCGTGTTTTAATTTTATACTGCTTCTTGATGGAAAAAATACCGTTCAAGCGTAGCAATGGCTTGAAATAAGTTATATGAAACAACAATTAAACGTTGGTTTGCTGACTTCAAACGTGATGAAGCAGAACGCAGTGGGCGTTCAAATGAGGCAGTAACACCAGAAAAAGCACAAAATCGTTTTGAATGATCGAAAAATGAATTGTGAGATTGTAAAGATATCAAAAAAACGTGTTGGCCTTATATTGCATGAACATTTGACTGTGAGAAAGCTCTGTTCAAAATGGGTTCCACGCGAGCTTACTGTTGGCCAATAACAAGAACATCTTGATGAATCTGTGCAGTTTTTGGATGGAACATGGATCCATCACTTTACTACGGAATCAAAACGATCGTCATCTGGTGAACCTCGTTCAACATTCGGCTGGAAAAGTTATGGCCTAGAATTTTGGGATGTGCGTGGTGTATCGACTATTTCGAAAAGGGAAATACCATCAACAGTGAATATTATATAACATTATTGAAGCTTTTGGAGCCTGAAATTTCGAAAAAACGATCCCAATTGAAAAAAAAGAAAGTGCTGCTCCATCAAGATTATGCACAGTGTCACAAATCAATGAAAACGATGCTAAAGTCACTTGAAATGGACTTCGAATTGCTCCCATATATACCAAATTCGTCAGATTTGGCTCCCAGCGACAACTGGCTGTTCGGAGACCTCCAAAAAATGATCACCAGTAAGAACTTTCACTGGAATGAAGAGGTTATTGCTGAAACTGAGGTCTATTTTGAGGCAAAAGATGAATCAAAGTTATCGGAATCGATTGCGGTAAGTGTGAGTTCTCTGACTTTATCAGATACTAGCTCTGAATTAGAGAAAAAATCTCAAGCAACCAAGACGGAACATAGAACCATTCGTTGCAGTTGATAATTTTTGATAGGAAAATGCCACGTGGTGCACAATCAGCGACATTATTTCCCAAAGAAATATGAATCAAGTGCGACGGGGCTATTCTTTCCTTAATGTGAGTTATCTTGTTACTGACGAATGGTTCCCATGTATGCGGTGAAAATTTAATCAAACGTATAACAATTAAACTGTCAGAAATTGCTGGTAATTTTAGTTTGTCCTTGTATGTTTTCAAAATCATGGAAAATAAATTCGATAGTCAACCTGCCGCAGGAAGTTCTAAGCGGGGAATAGAGATTGTTTTTAGTGGTGCTACTTTAAACTCAGCACAAACAAAATATGTTTCCTGAAAGGTATCTGAAATAACTTTGAAATATAAAACACATGCGTAAGCTCGTTCACTCGCATCTGAAAATGCGTGAATTTCTGTATTTTAATAACTGTAGAATACTAAACACCGAGCCGTGATATTCGCGAATCGAATAAGGGACTATTTTATATTTACACTATAGTTAACATAATTCTTCAGAAGGCGAGTTATCTCAATGAATTCCTAAAATTTTCTAAAATAAATCCCAAATTCCATTGAAATTTCAGCATATACTGTTATCGGAGTTGAACTTCCCAAAGGATCAAATATACGAGCTATATCTGACAATATAGCACGTTATGTGCATTCGAGATCATTTGAAACTATATTATAGTGGAAAATATGTTAAGCTGATTGTCATTCAAATCCCAAAATTTCAACCGTTGGGTCAGATTCATTATCGAATGAAAAGATCTGTGATTATTAATGACTTTAGAGTATTTTCTCGAGAAGCGAATAGTTTTTTGATCATTTACGTAACTCGAAACCGGACCAATAGCAAATTTCATTAGCTTTCTCCAATGGAATAATATCTTGTAACTATGTCGTCGACATATATATCATTTTCCAAAACCTTTGCTGTCAGCGGAAATTTGGCGTGTTCTTCTTGTGCTAACTGAAGAATTGTTGTATTTGCAAGATAAGGTGAACTGGAAAGACAAAAAATAAACATCTGCCATAAAAACGATATAATGTATGTGGAAAATCAAGCGAATAATAACTATGCCTTTTTGTAACTTCGGCCTTACTAGTAATAATGTTTCATTTTGATATACCTACGACCTCATATCATTCTTGTCTTAATTTTCGTGACAATGATGTCGTAAATAAAAAGCTTTCGAAGATGTATGTGCACTCTTAATCTCTTCCGAGAAACTGAATTTGAATATTCTTTCAGTAGACTAAAATATTTTTCATGTTACTAAGGATTTTTAAGAAGATGGCGTTCTGGTGAGAAGAATATGCATATTGAAGTAGAGCAAACATCGTTGTAATCGAATATAGGATCAGAACTTTGAAAATGTAGACTAATCATATAACGACCCGACGGAATCCTACAATGCCCTTCCACTCTTAATCTCTTCCGAGAAACTGAATTTGAATATTATTTCAGAAGACAAAAATATTTTTCATGTTACTAAGGATTTTTAAGAAGATGGCGTTCTGGTGAGAAGAATATGCGTAGTGAAGTAGAGCAAACATCGTTGTAATCGAATATAGGATCAGAACTTTGAAAATGTAGACTAATCATATAACGACTCGACGGAATCCTACAATGCCCTTCCTCTCTATGCCATATTGTAGATTTTTTTTTCAACAGAGGCGCTTTGTCAACATAATGTTAACATTTCCCATGGATGCAAGAAACATATTATTAATGAAATTTAAGTGTTTTTATATATCAATCAGTAAGTATCTGAAAATAATATGATATGATTATGATATCAACAGTAGCAGAAATGTTAAAACGTTCATCATCCAATTAGAGACGATTTGTACTTATTGCTTATTGTGTTATACGGGATCCCTTTCATGCAATGATCTTGTTAGTTCAAGCAATTCTTGACCAATGACTTTTCTACCAGATTCTTTCACTATACATTCTTCCAGAGATTCCGCTATTCTCTTGATGAACCTAGTTTCTCATAAAGAGTTTTCGTGTAGTTGAAAACGACATCTTCTCATTCGAATATCATGCTCAGTAAGGATTTTCATTGCATTCCCACTTTTCCTGTTATTTAGAATACCGTCTATGAGATTATCTGGTGTTAAGTTCTGCACAAGTTATCTATATTTCTACTGTCTGGCCATCTATCATAGTGAAATATAGCATGCTCTACCATATCTACCTCCTCGCATTAGATACATCTGTCACTTCCTGCTAGGTTGAATCTTCCGTATGCCTGAAAACAACCATAACCGTAATCATAGAAGTTCTGTAAGATAGTAGTTAATCTCGATCTGTTCTCGTTCTGTCCAAGTTTTTATGTTTCTCATCAATCTGTTGTCCATTGCCGTTTCCTCATTTTAATCGCTCTTATTCCTGTTATAGTTCCGTGTATAGGGGCCTAATACCATACTTCCACTCCGATTGAAGTATGGATTCTGAAACTCACTGGTATCAATTTTCGTAGCACTGCTCATTGCGATAGTTTATCTTACCCTTCTAGAATTTCTCGTTGGGATGCTGTGTTATATGCAGTCCTTCTTATCTTCAGTTCACTGCATGCTTCAAGTACTTCACCTTCAATGACAAGAGGTATGTCTTCTACAGCTACCATTGACCTTATCCATTTCTTGATCGGGTTATTCAGTAACATCTCATTAGCAATTTTCTGTTGTTCTTCGCCAGAAAAAGTGCGGTCTGATATTTTTGGCCCCTATTTGATGGCATTTTTCTCGAATATCTTCATCAATTTTCTCTATTACTTTATTACACACGATACTGCTTGCTTGTCTTTGTCAACACGTTTATTTGCCCTGAAACTATACTCTGTCCATCTAAGCAACAGAGAAATCCAAAACATTATCATGCATAGTACACGTGACCTCCCAGTCAAGGCTGCTTGTACAGAGTCGCACTAAGGAATGCCCAACAAGTTTTTTCATTAATATGCGGCTGGGTATAGGCATTTTTTTAGGTAGAGTGTAAGGAAACAAATCAGCAGTTCCTTTAGACGTATTAGTTCAGCCGTTGTATTTCAAATATCAAAATATCGTATATTCACACAACACAGGCGTTAAAACGTAACTGACCACTCCGTCACTGTAATATGAATTCGGACAGCCGATTGCAGTTAAATCTGATTGGCCAGCGTAAGGAGGCTTGTTTCTTTTACCCAATAGATGCAAATGTGTGTGGTGGTCAAGCTTTGATCACGTATCTATCTTTGTTTGAGTTGGTTTATTGAAGGAAAATTAAAGCCAATATTTCTGCTAATGACATTTATTTGAATCCGTTTTATATTTACCACGCTCAAACAGACCGACGGATGCGGTGAAGGATTTTGTTTTATAATATAATATTCTTTCAATAGATTGCATTCAAAACCCCTATTGAAATCAACGTTAAAATTTATTAGATATCATCCGTTCTGATATGACCTCAATAAGTTATAATCAACTTTGAATTTTCATCAAGCTAATCTCATCAACTTCTTCATTGGCATTTCAGCTGATCCCACTAGTGCTATCTTAGAAATGATAAGAATTACAAGTTTGACAAGTTGAGAAAAGTTGCTTATGAGGACAATATTCAAATTCAGAGATTTCTCTTTGGTATATCAAGTACATAAACAACTATTGAATTCAAAAAGTTTTTTGGAACAGAAACGTCAAGAAATACATGGGTCTTGAACATGACCTGATTTGTGGTCATAATTGGTTTTGACCAACATTCGTACCCTTTCACAAAATCTCGAAAAAAGAATAGTCATTCACATTTTCCTGTATATGATATATTTGGAGTTATTGGAGTATCAGTCTTTACTTTTTTGAAACATCTCTGACGAAAATTTTATGACCTGACTGATATTTTTCCGAAGAGAAACATGTAGAAATACATATGATGTGGTACATAGCTGAATTCATTATGATAGTGCCTACTAAAATTGTAAAAACTGGATGTCTGTTTTGACAAAAAGTGATGAAACAGCCCATAAAGTTACTTATCCTTATTTTCATATATTATTTGAAATGGATGCGGCAGAACCAACAATAGAAGTCCAGTGTTTTCCGAATATCTCAAAAATTGCCATTGATAGTGCTCATCAGGAAAAAGATTTTCATTTTGCCACTATATAGGTAACTTTTGTCTAAGTTAACCAACCTCTTATTCTTACTATTTCTGTTATAGCAAAATGGACTGAATCATCTAAAAAAGATTGGTCTGTATCATTACAAAATATGTTAATCTCTAGTGATATCGAATATTAAAATCCTAATTCTGTTTGGATTTTTTCAGCTGTTGTCACAAATCGTGTCCCCCACTCCACCCACATAAAACATCCCAAACTTCAAACTGCAGTCACGGCATGCTGAGCTTTATGGAAACCATCAGTTTTTCACGCAACACGCTTAGAGAAACAGCTGAACGTAAATTCGACAAGACGCGCGTGCGCCTGTATGTGTTTTGATCCGATTTGAAACATAGTTCTAACAGGAGTTATTTAAATCACGGTAAGTTTTTATAAGTTTCGCTGTTTTTGTTATACTAGAGTCACAGTAGTGATAAATTGAATTGAATAATGTGTTTAAAAATAATTCTGCCTACTCTTCGTTCAAAACAACATAATTTATTACTCATATCCATTTTCCAAAAAATAAACATTCAATTACCCTGAATATATTATTTGACTGGCCAGATTTCCAATACAATTTCATTTCTATAACTCGTTCGTTATTTTTTGATGAATAGACTATTCCCAAGTCATATGTATATTGGACACAACCCAATCAAACACTCTAGTGATGAGTATCCCGTCTGATACTGAATAATTATATTTGTCGATACTCAGTCAATAATTCCTGAAGCCCCCAAAAAACTACACATACACACCACAAACATAATAAATATTCTATCCGCAAGACTCGTCGATAAAATATTAATTTCATACACCTGAACTACAATAAATCATGACTCGTCATTCCCAAACTGGGTAGGCAGCATCAGAGCTAGAGATTCAGCTCACATACATTTCTAATTCAGTGGATAGAGATTTGTAGAGGGACAACAACTGGTCAAACATTTAGAAAAAGTAGATATTCTCAAAAATTGTTCCACACGGTGAATTATATTAATTATATTATAATAATTATATACTCTTTCTATTAGACAATATTTGAGATATTTCCCTTCATATGGTGAACGGTTCAATTGTTTTTACACCATTTCGATTATGCAATTTTTTCTCAACGAAGTTGTTGAGAGAGTAAAATATGGTATGAAAAATAAAAATAATAATACTGATCCTAATTATCCACAATTCAAGTTGAAAGAAAGTAGTGAATTTCAAAAAATAGTTAACATTTTTCAAAGAGGAGATGATGTTACCAATCTCGGTACGGGTTTATTTCATTTCAATGCTGGTAGGAGAAGTACAAAGAAAGTTTACTTGTGATACACTGTTTGAAACCTTTGGTGTAGTAGTACATGTTACTGGAATTCTATCCCATCACCAAACCGTTATTTTTAACACCTCGGCACGTGTTTCAATCACCAAGTGATCATCTTTAAGAGGAGGATTGAACTGGATTAGAAATCATTCTTCCTCTTCAAGATGAATATTTGGTGATTGAAACACGTGTTGAAGTGTTAAAAATAACGGTTTGGTGTTAGGATAAAACTCCAGTGATATTCAAAGTAAGTTTACTTCGAAAATTAGTAAAAGTCATCATATCGATGATGCCAAGGCTGACCAACGCCAATGGTACCTTCGTCAAAAGGAACATCCCATATCATTGTAGTTTCTCAACATGTTCCGTTTATGAAAAAGCTCACCATCCCAAAATATTCTGAAATGTAAATGAATAGACTGGATGCTTCGGAAACATCCTGGAACATTTGTAGAACGAATAATGGAGTTATATGGTGAGGTAACTCTCTATCCTTCAACCAAGAAAAATAATTTTGTTTTTACTTTTTAAGAACGTGCTTTTTTCGATAAGTGGGGTGGGTTTCTCCCTCTTAAAGTCTCTAGAACACTCCAGAACATGTGGGAGTATTCGAGAGCACTCCACAATATTCCACAACAAAGCGCAACATTCTGGAAAGTTCGAAAATGATCTGAAATATTCGGGAACACCCCAGTGAATCGTGAAACGGTCAAGGGAGTTACATAGTGTGATAGCCCACCCTTTCCATCAAAGTTTCCGTTTTCATATCTCAAGCCGTACTTTGGAAGATGAGGAGGATGACTTTCGTCTCCTAAAAACATTCCAAATTATTCGAAATTTTGTGAAATTTTCAAAAATAATTTCGAACGTTCGGGAACATCCCAGATTTTTGTGCCATACCGTGAAATATTCTGACATATTGTGGACCATTCGAAGCCTTTTTTGTATAAATGCTCTACCCACAGATAGGAGTATATAAAGCAAGAGCCGGTGCTCTTATAGTTTGAGCAAAGCGGAGTACCCCAGCTAGTAACTAATAATAAAGACTTTGAATCAAATTCACACAAAAAAAGTATTTTAACAACTAATTTTGGAATAGGCAAGTACTTATCTACCTAAAGACAATACGAAACAAAAATAGGAACTTGTCGCATCGTTTTGTCAGGCCGCTTGAATTTATTTTCTCACACGATATTAATTTGAATTGTATGGTGTAAAACGCAATTATATTGATCATGCAATGTTTAAACTAACTAACGTACCACATTATAACTGATCGTTATTTTAAAAATTCAAATGGTTATAATATGCTATCCTTAAAAGATGGACAAATGCCATCGTGTTTTATATTATAGACTCATAAAAAAACAACAATATGTAGTGAATTATTTTGTTATATCTCAAACGGATTACGCAACATTTTTTATAGAATCTCGCAGGATAGTACCATCGCCCCGACTTCTCACAGATATTCTCTCACCATATTTCTACCGTTTCAGACAAAACATAAATGAAGTATGAAGTATATAGACATTCCTCTTGAATCACTCTGCCAATTAGTGAAACCCGTAAATGAATCCTTTCGGTAGCTTTTGAGTTTATAGCATTCAGACAGACAGACAGACAGACACGTCGGGGATTTCAATTTAGGCACATCTATTTATAAAGTCTGTGTTTTATCGAAATGTTGGAATAGTGGGACAATTCTGCCAAAAATAATTATTATTGTTTTCGAAGCATTGCCACAAGTAAAGGATGCCACTACCCTAGAAGTTATAGGTGCTCATCCTCCTGATTGGAAAAATAACGGGATGCGATTCAGACAGTTATTTTCTACGCTTCAGTACATTACATGGAGTGTGCAACTTATGAGGTAGTGTATCACATAAAATTCAGATGGAATATGATTGGGGCTTAGTAATGTTAAATGATATTATATTTTAATTTGTTTGAGAAAATTATCATTTATACGGGCGTAGGTTGATGCTGAGAAGTTGTCAAATTAAGATAATGTGTTAATGAATCTACATAGTACAAGTAGCTGGAATGATATCCAATGAAATTGAGTTATTAATGGGTATTGATGAAGTGTCGACAATACAAAATACCCCAATCATTTATGCAACTCTCATTCAAAAATGTTTCAATGATTTAAAAATACACCTCTTTGTGACAAACTGCGACTTACCTGGCGTGGGCACCAAATAATTGAAAAAATATGTGTAAAATATGTTTTTTTCGTTAACCAACTATCGCACCCCTACGAATGACAACCCTCAGAAGTCGAAACTTGTGCGAGCTAAGGACTAACGAGGTCTTACATTTTAATGTGTGATTCCTAACACGGGTTGGATGATAGCAAGTGAAAATCGAGCGTTCTGCCTGCGGCTTGAACCATCGACTCACAAATCGGCCGATTGACTGAGTGAACAAGGCATCTATGTCGAACCGCCCAGCTATCGATCGGCTATTTTGACCATTGTAATTATTATTTATATGTAAAAAAACGCAATTATTATAATGGCAGGTTGATTGGAAGTAATTGTTTGATCTTGATTCAGAAATTTTTGAATCGTCTTTGCTGAAGTTGAAACAGACCTCATTGCGTCAATTATTGCCTGATAATGACCGGAGTCTATTTGCAGATATGGTTTTATTGAGTGACTGCTATCATTACAGGTTATTTCCATAATTGCTGTTCTCCAATTCCCGTTTTGGCTAAAGTTGAATTACAGAATGATTTGTTATTTTGCTCTTTTTAACATCAATTCCAATCAATGATGCAGCGGATTTGAACCAGGAAGATATTGTATTCTGTCCAACTGAACTTTTTTTTTTACCAGCCTTTAGAACTGGGATTCTTCCAGTTTGGATTTGACGTTAAAAATAAACGCTTCGATTCAATGGGTCCGCGGCTTGATATATTTTTTAAATGTCTCACTGGGCATATTTCTTCGTTGTGACATTTCTTCAAATATATTCCAGGTTTCAGTTCAATTCAATAATACCAGAATGTGTTTTCTGAAAGTTTTCACCTACATTTATTTTTTATTCAAATAATTACTACCAAAGTAACTGTAGAAAATGAAATGTTCAGTTCCTGATTACCTATTGAACTACTCCTTAGAGAAATTCCGTTACCAAGTGTGCGTACTAGGTCTACATCTCCTATTTGAAATTCAGAGCACACCAGACCTTCGATTGTTAACACTCAATAAAGATAATTTACATAAACGGCATGTATTTTTCAATTTTAGCGAACGATGTGCCAATCCCCTTACCGATTTGGAGTATCGTGGTATGCAAAGACATTTCTGTCGAACATATGTGTCCAAGTACAGAAACGCACTGAGCAGCTGTCGTGTCAATGTCGAAGAGAGTCACTCCCGAAATAAATCCCCCAAAGAAATATACGAAGTGTTCTGGAACAGATTTTGCAAACTACAGCCCAAACTTTGTATTTTTATGACGAAAATATATTTCTACTATTGCCAAAAACTTGCATGAAAAAATAATGCTTCATTTGGGATTGTGCTTATCTATTCACATGAGAACAATGATTCTGCGGTATGTAATTATAGGGTTGATTTTAGATAGTTCTCGTATGATAAATACGAAAATAGTAATTTGTAAATGATTTTTATCTATTGTCACCTGTAATTCTGATCAGGATAATACCGTACTGAGTATTATACTAATCCCACTGAATATGATATCTTCCTTTTTCTTCCTTCACTATTCACTGTTGTGTTTGAACCCTCAACATATTCTGCATTGTGATTACACAAAATATCAAGGAATCTATCCAAATGGTATGGTAGCCCGCTAACTGTTTTTTCTCAAATGTTGAATAAATCATTCTATTCGTGATTCCCAATGAAATATGTTTGTTTCCACCATGACCCCCCTGGGATTGAGTGCCCTGAGATAAAAGTTTCCGCACACTTACACCGTTACTAAAGTAACTTGTCATATTTATAATTTTTTCAATTCAATTATTTCAATGAGTTTTTTGGGCTAGTACCATACTGGATGAATCTGTTTTCATTTAAGACACGTGCTAAATTTCAATATAGCTGGCGTCAATAAAATCTTGCAGAACAGACTTGTAAATGTGGTAATATTTTTAGAATGATACACTTTTTCGTTTGTTTATTTTTTCTATGGGCGTCTTGTTTTTGGCATGTGTCTCGGGAAAATTCTCTATTAGTCAGCGATTAACGAGAAACGGAATGAGCTGGTCATGACATACGATTCGATCAAAGTTAATTACCAATCAAGAGGTTAGGATTATACATACGCTCTCCTGTCTAATCAATGAACCCCCGTGGGAGCATTCTGGTTTGGTGAGAGAGGTCTGGAGGCCACGGATAATGTTGATAATACAATGAATTGGGATCACTTTAATAGTACGTTGAATTTTCTCAAAGAATATCGCATCCATGAGCTGTTTTATCTTAATTTCTACTGGATTGCGCTTTTTTAACCCTTCGGTAGACGCAGTAACATTTTATACAGCAATAGTCGCACACGGTCCACAAGACCAGTTGAATAATATATATTCATTGAATAATTTTTTCGAATTTCTCAATTAATATTGTTTTATCATCATTTTTTCCACAAAATTTTTTTTGTTACTATTCAACAGTTCATTTAGATATTGATTTCCTGCAAAAGTAGAGAAATAAACGACTTTTTGATCACTTTTTATTTTATTCCTACGACATAATTTTCAGAAAAAAAAAACCAACATATAATTTTGAAATACACTGAAATCGACACCAATAGAAAATGATTCAACTGCATTATATATGAAAAGCTAGAGGAAGGGTGTAAAATTACATGTTAAATTTAGTTACATATGTTATTATAATCGTGTCCGGTCCACTAGACCATCGTCCATAGATAATCTATGGACGATGGCTAGACCAGCTGCGTCTACTGAAGGGTTAAATATGAAAATAGCATTAAAAAGGGGGCTCATTCACTATCTAATTAATAAGTTAATAAATGAACTCTTCAAAATTTATAGTGCAAGAGTTCAGTATTAGAAATTGTGATATCTCTTTCAAGAAAAAAATAAATAGCCCCAATCTTGTAATTCGTGAAATTTAACAAATGTTGTTTGACATTTATGATTTTGTTTATGAAACCCCAATCTTCAGATTTGTGTTGAATTTCGTTGACTAAAGTTCATACTTTAAGCATCTATTCAATCAAAATAAAAATAAATGCAGTTTTTCCTGTTACAGGGGTTGATTTCTCAGACGATCACTTTCATTTCTGATGAACTGAAACTTATCCAAATGCCATTATACGATGTGTTTCACAGAACCATCATGTACCATATTAAACTCTGTTAGACGTTTTCAAACCAATCATATCGATACCAAAATAATAATTCCTCAAAAAATATGGAATTGGTAACACTGTATTCAGAAATAGCCAAATAGTGCTTATAATGAAACTAGTGAGTAATTATCGGTTCATAAATGAACAAGTCATGTCAACATGAATAATCACGTCAACAATTTGTTGGAAAAAATATGAAAATTCTGTTCAGTTTAATTTGGTTTGAATTTTGGTTGACTGACTAATATTTATATCAACTACATCTATAATTGGTGAATGGATTTACTCATAATTTTGATATAGGCAAATACATGAGAACTGTTTGAAAATCTGGGAAAACCCAAAAACTGAAGTCCATACAAATTGTCAAATTGGTCACTGACAGATCTACAGAATGTTTCAAACCTCTGACAAAATTCGAAATCTCCGTTATCTCAACAGTTACAGGAAAAAGTTACTATGATGAATTTATGGCACCACTAAGATCCATGTGTCGTGGATTATGACAGGATGAACACCTTCAAAATCGTCAATATGAACTTTTTTGAATACTTATCTTCTACTTTAGCAACATGTTCACACCGTTTTTTCCAATCGTCGAAGTTAATTTTACAAAACTCTGCCTCTACAAATTTTTTACATCTTCTAGTTCGAATGTAACATTTTCTTGTCTGACGGTGTTTTTACAGTTTCAATCCGGATGGTATGAAGGTAAGCGAAAACCGGAGTGACCATGTTTTCGTAAGAATTAATCGAGCTGGTAAGTTATAAAGCGATCTTCATTCGACTCTATCTTCTGATATAGTTCAGGTTTTGAACTGTTAGGATTAAAGTGAATATTCCTCTCAGTCAGCTATTTAGTCTTATCATTTTTGCTTGAATTGCTATTAGGTGCTGGATTAACTTGCTCAGAATAAAGGAGGCATTATCACAGACAATTATAGAATTTCCAGGTGAATTTGGAATTAGTTTTTCTCATAACCATTTGCCATAATTCGTGGAAATATTTTCAGAATGATAATCTTCAGAATTGGTACCAGACTTGAAAATTAATAAGGCGTCTTAAATAAATCCCATTTCACCACCTTCATGAACGATTATTAGCCGTTGATTTTTCGATATATTCATTAACAAACTTTTGATTGAATCATCTGTCCAACTTTTTGAAGATCTATTGTCCGCTCGTCGAAGTAAACAATAGATCTATTTTGCTGTCAGTTATGTTTGATTTTTCGTAAATAACGTATTCTCACAGCTCTATTGTCCATCTTTTCAATCAAAATATTTCTATTATTCTCTGTTTTGCTCCAATGAAACCCCATTTTTCGTAGAATTCTTTGTAGGGACGTCTCGTATGCAGTAATATTCAAATCCTCTGTAACCTTTTGCTGTAATTTGTTGACCCTCCTTCGACAATTTTCTCTCTATTGAAAATCATTAATTATACGGCGTTATTTGGCCGTTATTTTTCAATGACCGCTGAGCTTCTTGTACAGTTCTACACAGTTGTGTTGATAGAAACTCCTGTAACAAAAGTATTTTACTTTAGAGTTAACGGAACGTTATTCAAGTTGAGTAATCGAATAACAAACTTGCGTATGTCTAATTATTTCTTTAAATGAAAAATGTGGGAGAGCATACCATTCAAAAACTGAGTATCCGATATTTATTAATACAAAAATCATCAAACTATCTTAGATTTGAGAATAATAATTGAAAACAGCACCATAACATTTTTATTTAAATTCCCGGTTCCCACATCAATTTTTACAAATTATTTAATTTTGATTGGCTATTTATTAAAAAAATATGTTTATCTAATGGTCTATGTTTATTTAATAGTTATTTAATAAAAATCAAAGAATTGGTTACCCTGAACTCAATAAATATTATTGAAATATAATTTAGTTATTTACCTGTTGCTTGCAATGTTTTACTTTTTACCATTAAGTGTCCATTTCATCCATTCTACTTTCAAAGTAATTTAAATTTTGTAAAATTGCCCATTCAACTTATAACTTCCATTTACGACTTAACTTATAACTATTAACTTCTGGCTTTTGCGCTTCAGACAATTCAAAAAGTGGGTGAAGTCTTTTAACACAGAACGATTTTACGTTTCTGCGCCGACTCATTTTAGTAGGTATCGACTATATACGTTTGTACTTTTCAACAAATAAATGAAAAATCTTTAATTAATGTCATTTTCCAAAATATCATTGTAGTTTTTTCAGCAAAATTCGTCGTTATATGCACCTAGCATCTTTTAAAAACTGGTGAAAATTTTACCCTTAGGCTCTTGTTGCCAGCACTATCAAATAATGAATCAAATACTCAAGTGAGGAAAAAATCAGTTAATTCATCACTGACATCAACGACGTCGACTAATACTACTCCAATTTGTAGGAAATGTTAAACATTCCTGAAGCCTGCCATTCCAGGTGTTTCGTTCATATAACATACAAGATTAGAATTTGGCAGCAACTGCACCACTGCAATCTAATTCATAAAACGAGCATTTAGTGAATGAACTACTTTATTTCTTATTTCAATATTAAAATTAGGTAGGCAAGAGCCAAGTCTTCATCCAAAATCTGTCAACAATTTCAAAATTAAAGACATATCTGAAATAACTTATCCTAAATTTTTCATTCAAAATGTATATTGTGTATGAAGGTTGAAACTAAAACATCGAAATAGTATTTACCAAGCCTTTTTTGCATGACCCTTTTTCTACAAGGAGAAGGCACATCATTCCTTGAGGTTCCCGAAACGGAATCTGGGCTGGACAAATATTCATCGGAGAATTGTGGAAGATAATAATTGTTGCCATCGATTGCTGGCTTTTCCGATTTCACTCTGCTATTTCGAAAACATGTTGTATATGGAATATGTAATTGGTTTCTAGAATAATGCATAATGAATATTGAGCGATTCGGAGAAGAATTTGTCTGATTAACTACTTTAATCATCGTTTATACATACCAAGTTTCCTTTAGATTGTGCCTGCTCTGTATAAATTCAGATACTAATCTGTATCTGTATTTTCAAAAAGTCTCTATAACCAAACTCCGAAAAAATACTTCTGATTATATAAATACTGGAGTTCCTGGTGCAATGTATTGCCCGATTTCAAATTATCAAGTGTAGTTGTTTCATATTCATACTTTGGATCAACAATCTACTGTCCTTTCTTAACTGAGGTTGAATTCGATAAGATAATAAAGCCGTTATCACAAACTGTGTAAACACAAATTGAATGTCTGCATTACTGTCGAAGAACCTGAATATTTCCATTAACTTAACGCCTGTCTTCAAAAATTCCTAACAGCCTTCCTTGATTTATGAACATCCCTGAAGTATTTCATCTTTTGTTTCCTGTATTTGAATTTTCTCTTTCTCTTATTACTTCTTCGCGGTGATCTCCTCTTCAGTCAGTGGATGTAAACAGAATTAGTCACTGGGACTATATCAGATTCAACTTCTTCAAATATTTGATTTATCCTTGCAATATGTAATATATCAGTTTCCGAGAAGCATTAAAACCGTTTATGATTATCAATTCTAAGACATGGTCTCTAACTATTTGTTCGTGTATGCACATATTAGAGATTTATGTGAATATTTTCCAACTAGTTATGCATGGATTATGCAAATGATTTAGTTTTGGGGACTTCTACAATATTTTCTAATCATTATCCCCATCTAATTTCTTTCTCTTATGATCAAAAATGTTTTAAGTGAGTATCTTACTGAACATTATTGTCCCACACTGAATATAAATTTATAAGACGTGATTTCAACAAATGTACACTGAGAAATATGACGACTTTTTTGGATATAAAGATATAAAAATAACATAAAAATTAATTATTCAACACAAAAATCTGAATGATAGCGATGATACCCAGTAACAGAAAAACAGTATTGAAAGGTTTGCAGGAAAACGTAGATCTCCCATGTTTGTATTACCCAAAGTTATGATGACTTCGGGATTGTTTCATGTTTCGAAGAAATTTACAATTATTTCCAGTCTAAGTTAACTTAAACTTTACCAAACATTCAGTTTGTAAAAATTTGTTTCAAGTTATTATCGTTTTAAAAGAGAAATAAAAATTTCTATGTTTTTTACCACTTTTAATTGTAACTAACGTTACTGCAATTTCGTCCTATATGATGGACATTTTCAAAATTACACAATAAAACTATAACGTTAGTTACAATTAAAAGTGGTAAAAAACATAGAAATTTTCATTTCTCTTTTCATTATGATCTCCTTCCACATAGTAACGGCTACATCCATCAATTCATTATCATTTGTTTGGTTACATGAAGAAGAGAATAATCTAAAAAAGAAAAATAAGGAGTTTATTAGAAGATGAACAGTCTCTATCCAATTCTATAACGAAATGGCTGATGATTTCTCAGTATCTCAAAAACATCACATTTTTCTCCCTTCATTTTGAATTCTTCGAATACTTTTCAACACCGTCCTGTCATCGATAGCTTCCAACTTTTTCGTTGTTTTCAATTGTCAAGTGTTCATATCAGCATAGCGTTCAATCTGGTGACATCGTTCAATCATGAAGGAATAGAAACGCATATTTCCAAACATATTCAATGGTTTTCGAGATGTTTTTAAAACTTAATTTTCTAAATTATGCAGAATGTAATATGTAATGTAATGTAGTATTCAGGATGGATCTCAAATCCTGAAAGACATCACGATGTTTCTTCACGTCTAATTCAGAACAACCTCTGCTTTCAAAAACCAACTGCAACTGCAGAACTGATTCAACTCCTGACGACGCCAACTTGGTTGGTGAAGAGCTGGACGAGAAGAGTGGTGCAGTTGATAATGTTAATAATAGAGTGTCCATCATATGTGGTCTATATCCATCGACATAACGAGGTCCTAAGACTGCTGTATTAGCATCTACGGCACTTTTACAGTATTGACGAGACACCTGTGTTGGCCTACGCTCCAGAGGATTTAAAATTCGTTGTAGGGAATGAGAAGTGTTGAACTATTGTTCAGTTTTGATATCTTACTAGCATTTATATGAATATAATGCTGCGTAGATGTAGAAATCAATGAGGATATGTCCTCATTTAGCATCTACATTGCGGTATTCATCTCCGATGGGTATCATCGGCGTATAAGTTTATTTTCAAGTATTTAACTACGTTTAAAAAGTTCGAAGTATGAAGTATAAATAGAAGAGGACCTGAAATCGAGCCTTGTGGAACACCGCGATTTCTGTTCAAAGGATTGGATACAATAAAATCTTCGCACTTGCTCCCTCGAATACATCATACATATATATCATACATCTGAAAAATTAAATCGCGATATTTGACAGACGAATGATTTATCGTATCAAAAGCTTTTGAAAAATCAAGCAAAATCATAGATGTATCATTCTCATGGTCAAGTGCACTGAGTACATCATCATTAATGTTCAAGATTGTCATTTCACACTATGAGATAGGCGGTTCTGGTGTTGGAGAACAATACTTTTGTTTTCTTTCCGCCAAAAAAAAACAAAAATGTTTTTCACTATTTACTTTAGTTCATTATTATTATAATCGTTTTCAAATCATCAATTTCAACGTTTTCACTGCCAAAAGTGTTCGTGAACCTGCTGTTCGCCCACAAAATTCATTATTTATTCTCTGAAAACATGTAAATCCTCCACTTTCATTTATTATAATGATATCCACACTTTCAAGATATTCATTCGGGTTTGAAGGCCGTCGTAGTTTCGAACTGTATCGTGTATCAAGATAAATAAACCCCTGAAGAAGTCAACCACTCGTGCTGGCGAAACGTTAGGATACAGTTTCAAACTACAACGGCCTTCAAACCCAAATAAACATCTCAACCCTGAAAGCCTTAACCAATTTATCATCCACAGTTTCACTCATAATCATGTTCACAAATAAAGTAAGATCAGTTTTAAGATCAGATATAATTCACGAAGGAAAAATTGATTAAAAACTATAAATATTTTGAAATTTTTGAGTGTTAACCAATAAATCTTAAGAACACATGCGTGTTTGAAATATTAGTATCTGAAGAACGTAATTTTCACTGCAGGTTGAGAATGAAAATGTCTTACATTGTATATAAATGAATCACTTTATGTAATCAAGATATTGAACTTTCACAAAAACTGTTGGGACTATAATAAGACACTATTGAATAACACTAAACTAACGATACATCTTTTCTATATTCAGTATCAGAAAACAAATAAGAACATTATCTCTCAGAAATAAGAGAGCAAACACCAAAATAAAAATAGGTTGAGAAGCATTTTAAGGTTGACCCATCTCACGTTTATTACTTCATCAAAGAAAGAAAATAAAACTATGTTAAAACATCTCATGTTTGGTGCTTCATTTTCTTTGATAATATCTACCGCAGTCGAATACGAAACGCCTGGCATAAAAATCTGCAGTCAACGACCAACCATCTCGGAAAATAGCTTTGGTTCTCTATTACATCCTAGTACGTAGAATTCGTCGTCGCCAATTCAAAATGACAGCGTCTTTCCTGATTCTGATTGAATTGTATATGAACGGTGGTATCTTAACTTTTGGTGACCATTCATGAAAATCATTATATCTACGTCGTGATTCTTTGAGTTATTCAACTGTATCGAAATTTTCGATTTTTCAGCCATAGGTATGAAAATATGAGAAATTTTTCGGGAATTTCAGAGTTTAACATCACTGTAGACCATTACCAATAACGTTTTTTTTTAATCATTTAGCCAATCTTAATTTTTATTCCCTAAAAATCTAAAAATGTACTATCTGCAGACTATTCTCGAATATTCCACCACGTTCCAGAATGTTCCAGATTTTTTCGAAGATTGCTTTTGAATATAATTGAAAGTGCTGAATTTTTCTAGTTCTTTCTAGAGGACGAAACTTCCAACTCTCATATCGATAACTATTTTCCTGGACAAGCTATGACAAATAAAATTGTTAGCATATATGTATGTACAATATAAAAGATACTATCGAAGTTTCATGTTTAACAACAACGACAATTAATGTTTGCTTTTCCTAATTTCCAACTTTGACAGTTTTTCTTCTGGATAGTTAAACGTAAGATAGTTAAAAAGTTTTAGCTTTCTACTTCTTCATCTTCATACAAAAAAATTTTGGAATTTTTCAAGGAATGGAAGATTCCTACATTTTTCGTTTAAGGATAGAGAAGTAGGAAGCCAGAACTTTTCTTTCCAAAAATTGAACTCTCATAAAAATATACCCTGGTAAATTTAAACTATTGAAAATTTTTGGCATTTGGTTTTTCAACGTTTCAATTGTTTTTTTTTACTTTGACGAAAATTAACAAAAGTGTACCAAATGTGTCAATAGTTTTCGGAATTTTGCTAAGAAACTAACTTGAGATTATAATAATTTAGTAAAATATAGCGAGTCCATGAATTATTTTAACTTATTACACCTGAAAGCGATTTGAAAATCACAGAATTTTATGTATTTTTAAATGTACGAGGAATATATGTTAAGATTATTTTAAAAAAAAGTTATAGATCTGATATATCACTATACTCAACTCTATTGATGTCGACATCACTTCTGGTGAGTACCGATTAGTGTTTCTTTAGATCTGTTTCTCTTTTGCTGCTTTCAATCTGTCTAACTTGTTCCATGTTACTCCTGTTTTAACAATCTTGTCCTCAGCTGAGTTTTTACAGGTTAGTCTATAAATTGATTGCCCCCCATAATACATTGTCTTATTTTCCTGCATTGCCTGAGGACTCAGTTATAATGTTTTATTATGTTCAGGAGCCCTCAAAATAGCCTTTATTTTGTGAGTAACTGAGTCTATTCCTGCTTCGTTAAAGCAGTTCTTCTGTTCTTCTCTCAGCCGGTCACTGTCTGAGAGAAACATATTTTGTTTTTCCGTAATCTGAAACAAATCTGTTGGTCTGTCAGTAAGTAATACATCTCTAATATCTTGTCGTGGAGAAGTCTTAATGTTTTATGTTCTAGTGTGGAATACATACAGTTTTGGTACTTTTTGTAATATTACTGGATGAATGGTTACTTACAGAACATTTTGGAGAGTCTACCATATACGTGTGTCTTTTTAATTCTTTCTATCTCGCTTTGCTTGCTACTTAAGTCTCTTGGATAAAATTATAGTACGTTTAATCGCTGTAATAGCATAGATACACTCTTCCACTTTTTCTGATTCCAAGGGGATATTCTCTATCATAACCGATTTTGTTTTTATTTCCCACTTGTTTCCACTCAGATTGTTTTACATTTTATGTTGTTTGAAAAAATTGTTTATTCATGAGTTCTCATCTAGAACGAGTTTTACTGTGATAATTCATCGAGTGTCTATATTAAAACTATAACAATATGGCAATAGATATTTCCTCCCTATTCAAATAAAGTCAAATTTGAGTGATAT
>WOGP01000649.1:0-22891 GCA_015342065.1 Leptinotarsa undecemlineata | reverse complement strand
CTTCTGAACTGACCACAAGCTTACTACCTCACATTATGTATTTGAATGTCAATGTATTCAGGCAATTATTGAAAGTTCCGCCATTTTGTATTACTTGAAGATATTGACATTATATTCTACGGTTGTGAAGCATTTATTGGGAGCTTCAAAAAGATGTATCACAAGACCCCCCTTTCCATTTAATTGTTTTCACAGATGGCTCCCAGTCGCCATCTTGAAAGTTTCATCTGTCAATTTCACTTCAAAATAAAGTATTCATGCATTCATTTCATTATCCCAAATTTAAATTTTTTGAGTTGACCCGTACATTACGTGAAGTTTCGTTTCTCTTTCTATAGTTTCGGTCGCCTTAGGCGGTTCGACGTGGGTGCTTTGTTCACTCAGTCGATCGGTCGATGTGTCTGTCGATGGTTCAAGCCACAGGCAGTCCTTAGCTCGTACAAGTTTCGACTTCTGAGGGTTATCGTTCGTATGGGTGCGATAGCTGGTTAACAGAAAAACATATTTTGAACATAGTTTTATGGGGGAAGCGTCCTGTTCCTGTCCTGGCATGTGTCTGTCTGTCCGTTGCCTGTCTTAGTACGCGCCCAGCTTCAAAAAACTATAGAAAGAGAAACGAAACTTCACGTCATGTTCCAGTGCTGTGCGGTTCTGTCGCAGTGTGTACCTTACCTTGCATTACATGTTAGAACGTTAACCAAACACTGGCATTGGCGCCTTCACCTAATGTTCAAATGATATGAACTACATTTCGTCTATACCTAATTACCAGCAAAATTGTTCATTGTTATAAATTTCTTATAAGTGAGGGTTTTTTTGAAAATTATTGTTGCGAATGAATCCAGTTGATTCGCCACACCGCCAGATGTAATATTCTATGAAATTGAGAAAAATTTTATAGACTGACCACTAAAAATCTAAACAGTATTTGATAAATATAATAAAAATCTCTGTCGTAAAAAAACTGAACTCAATATTTTAAAAGTCTAAGCAGTACCTTAGGTAAGACCTCGTTAGTCCTTGGCTCGCACAATTTTCTCAACTTCAGAGAGTTGTCGTTCGTATGGGGGCGACAGCTGATTAACGGAAAAACAGATTTTTTTTAAAGCCTGGTTTAACTTATATAAATCACAAAACCCCAGAAAAACAATTACTTAGCACCTTTGCCTTATGATATTTCGGATTTTTCGAGAACTTTCATTTGAATGATGTAGAGTTGTTATTATTCATTAAAAAAATTGATGAAAATCTATAAAAAATTCAAGTAACACTTACAACTGTTGAGTGAAAAAGTCACAAGAAAAAATTTAATAAACTTTAGAAATGAAACAGTACCAAAAAAATAATATTTTTTTTCTAAATAATCTGAAATGGTTTATATTATTATATTCTCAGATCTTAACATTTGTTATATTTAATGACAATGAAGTACTTTTTTGCAACTGAATGAATCACAATTGATATTTAAAAACAAAATTATAAGGAAACTCATGAAGGAAATCATCTCAATATTTGTGCTGCGTCAATACAATAATATCGCAGTAATTGCTTTGCAAATAGGTAAAGATCGCCAATAATGTGTGTAGCAAGTTCAATAAATTATTGATTCATTGCTTTCGTAACGGAAGGCACTAATGTCAGTCACCTTAGGATATCCCTTGGTTCTTGCAGTGTAAGATGCTAGTTACGTATGACTTCATACTTTTAGTAACGTTTCACTGTGGATTGCATTGAATCGGCTTTCAGTTGAGTGGGACCCACCTCTGACAATTCAAAAATATGTTGGATAAAATACAATTCCTATTTTTCTATTCATCACCGTCTTCTGATATTAATTTGTTTCCGAAAAAGTCAGGCCAAATGAAAGTAACTTTTTGGACATTACGTCCACCTTCTACCTCAATCCCTCTACGTACACAAAGGTTTCAACTGAAAGAAAAACAAAGGTTCTGAACTTGCAGCTTTGTTTTATAGTAGCCTGATATTCGATTTGGGTGTCATTGATACTGCCTGCGAGACCACTGCAAAAACATGATTTTTTCATTTTTATCTGCATCTTTGCCATCTCTGCCTTCAAAATCTTATTTTGTAACCGCATGTTTTTTTTTTATTTTCACTTTCAAATAGTTTTGAAAACAAGCTTATATTTTAGCTCATATTTTGCTCTCTGCATCATTTATAAACGTAGAACTGATGGAATTCACGGTTAATAATAAGAAAAACTTATGTCATGTTGCTCGACAATAATGATATTTCATTACAGACATTCCAAAAATTGAATTGAATGTTACAATGTGCTTGTCGTCTGCATACTCGTATAAAACAAAATATATTTACTAAAACCCCAACATATTTAAAGTAGAGCAACAGGCGCGAAACACTGTCAGTGCAAGACTGTGTGTGGCTCAAGAGGATATATCAGATTTTCGATGTGGAAATTCGCTGTTGGTGAGAAAGCAGTTTTACGATCATGGTATTTTCTTCTTTTTAGTAGAGACATTCCCTTGTCATACATAAGACAAATCTGGAAACCTTTCAATTTGCTCAAAAATGGACTCAGCAAATTAGTGACTTAGGCAAACGATAAAATATGGCGAGCTGTCTATGTTCCTTAGAAGCATTGTCTGTAGGTAAGGTCTCCTTTGCACATTCCTAATCTGTTCCGATATTCTCTCAATGAACAGTGTCCCTGTAATTATTTCAAGTCGAACTCTTCATAAAAGTTTTCCAGTATGTCTTTCCGTGTATATTTTACCATTGCTTTTTTGTTTCTTATAGACCCGTTTCCCAATCTGGTTCCGTACTTAAGATTATGGTACCCCTACAGTTGGTACAGTGCCTATTTATGGATTTCTATGTCTAACAAACTCCTCAGCTTTTTTGTTGCCTGTAATACTTGAGTGTCCTGGCACCTAGTATATAGGTAATCAATTCCCGCCCCCAGTTTCCTTAGTTCTTCAGGACATCCCCAGACGAGTCTCGATTTTCATTTTTGGGTTCAATTATCTCAATTGCGTTTTACAAATTGCATATATGTAATTAGAGATTTTTTTTCCAGCACAATGAATTCTAAATCCACTCCCATGTTCGATTGTCAACCCGTTTATATGCCAGACCAGACCAAATATGTTTTCGGGATAACAGTAAATTTTTTACTCTTCGCGGGTTCAAGTCTTCAATCGTGGAATTTGTGTGGAACATACATTTCGGTGTCATATGGTCCAAGAAAATGTTTAATATTTGTTCCTTCATGTATTCCAAAATTTCAATTTTGTTTGATCCTATTCAATTTGGTGAATTTTCCAGTTTCAATTGGCCCATCCTTGATCCTCAATTATTACAAATTGTAAAGGAGTATCTGTATCTGTAGAGTGGGGAAGAAGAGTGTAGACCCACATCACTTAGGCCACATGTGACCCATTGTACATCCTCCTAGGTCATTGCCCATCCTGTCCTTTCTAGAAAGGTGGACAGGTCTCTGGGAGACATCTTTACTCCTGTCGTGCCCCTTAACCCACCGCAGGATAATGTTATTATCTACCGAGGCTTTGACTAAATCTTGGTGGCACTCTAGTACTAGCCCTGAGGTGAGATGTTGTCTGTTTGAGACTGACAGGGCTTGTCTGCTATCAGTTCAGATTGTTTTGTTTTTGTCAGAAATTTTTTTTCTTGTTATTTCTTTTGTGGTGATTAAGATACCAGCCAGTTCTGTTTGGACCACGCTGGTATTTTTCCCATTCCCCATTATTGTAAAGAAGTATTCAACAGTGCAGCTGTTATAGTGGTTTTTCATGTTCCCGTTGTTCAGACACATGTAAGCTTCTGAATCCTGCTTAATTTGTTGACAGGGTCGTCTGTTCAGTCTTTTGCTACCAAGATATAGATACAAATATTATCATGGGTTTAACCACCATGGTGTAGATCTAATGAATACATCATGTCAGGTTTCAATGAGTGTCTCTGACCAGTTTCAGTGCGACCACCGACTGAAACAGTATTTCATAGATTCAAACATGAAACTTATTAACTAGATATTCAAATAAAGCTGATCGTGAGAATTTTAACAATAATGAGTTTTTCGGAGAAAAAGGCAATTGGCGGGGCAAGCTCAAGACATTTAAATGATGCTCCATAAACCGGTGTGAATTAATTAAAATAATTTCACGAATAGTAACAACTTTTACTCGCGAACGGTAATTAGAAATTTTATGCACTTTTAATTCAAGCAATCATGGCTCACTTCTAATTGTCGACCGATAAAGATTATTAAACGTAAGTGGTTATCATTAAGGGAACTTATTACATTAATTTCCTTTTTCCGTTTTCTAAATGCACGAGACGCGGACGAATGTCTGTCTGTCTTGCATTTTATATCGCGATAAAGAAGCCCCAGTCGTTACGTGCAATCTAATTGCATACTGGAATGCATTCATACAACTTGGGGTCGAATTACGTTTATGGGGTAGGTCAAAATTAGGTGTTGAGCTTGGTTCATGTTCTCTAGTATCGTGTTAACACGAAACGAAGCCAGTTAATGGAGTTTCTCTCATTATTATATGACTCCTTGTTTACAAAATGAAATTGTGGAACAATTTGATTATTTTAACTACTATTACTACCAATTCGAATTTGTTAGGAAAACAGCCAAGGGCTGAAGTGCAAATCGCTAAATCAC
The DNA here is from genome assembly GCA_015342065.1 of Leptinotarsa undecemlineata. Classification (NCBI taxonomy): domain Eukaryota; kingdom Metazoa; phylum Arthropoda; class Insecta; order Coleoptera; family Chrysomelidae; genus Leptinotarsa; species Leptinotarsa undecemlineata. The sequence continues at coordinate 18,216 of WOGP01000649.1, read as the reverse complement.
TCCACCAGTCGGTTTAAACAATGTACATATCAATGAAACTCAACAACTCGATCATTCATGGAATTGAAGAAAAAATCAACCAGACTCCTATTTTCGAATATCCCCAAGAAAAAACATATTCTGAATTACGATGCATCAAGTCATTGGCTGAGTTATTTTTAGAACAGTACGGCGAACAAAGTTTTAGCGTCACAGTAAATTGTAAAATAAAAAAAATGGCCACAATCTAAGGCACATTTGGAACTATTACTAAGTGATACCGCGGACTCCAGGATTTTCCAGGTTTTTGTACAGGCCTACTACATTGCAAATATAGGATGTACTATATGGGCTGAAAGGTTTCCGGCCTAAATGGAGCTAGTACTGTTTCTTGATGGAAAAACTACCGTTCAAGCGGAGCAATGGCTTGAAAAGGGTTATAAGGACTACGCTACATCAAAAACAACAAATAAACGTTGGTTTGCTGACTTCAAAGATTGTCGTAGAGACACCGACGATGCAGAACGCAGTGGACGTCAAAATGAGGCAGTAACATCAGAAAACATTAAAAAAAATCCATGAACATTTTCATGAGCTCTGTTCAGAGTGGGCGCCTCACTCTGCTCCCACATCCACCGTATTCGCCAGATTTGGTTCCCAGCGACTACTGGCACTACACTTCAAAAAAATGCTCATTGGTAAGGAATTTTGCTCGATTGAAGCGGTTATTGCTAGAAATAAGGCCTATTTTGAGGCAAAAGATAAAACGTTCTACAAAAGTAGTATTGAAATGCTAAAGCGACGCTGGAATGAATGTATGGCTCTTGATGGAGATTACGTTGATAAATAAAGCCAACTTTGAAAAAAAAACATTTTTTTCTGAAGCTCTGGATTTTTCAGCCCATGCGTAATTAAAGAGAGGAGATTTTGAATCTGAACTGATCGATCTCAATCAACGGGAAAGAACTGAAGTTCCTCTACTTTACTCGAATTCACAAACCTACATTCAAGTAGAACAATTGAGAATTTCGAAAAAACTTACCAATTGTAATTATGATTGGTCTAATTGGTGTTACAGAACGATTCAAACCAATCTTATAAAAATTCTGAGAGAAATAATAAAGAAGAGACCTGGTTGTACAGAAGACCGTATCCAACAGTTTGAGAAAGGATCACGGAAATAATCTATCAAAATCGTAAACTACCAAAACTGAAGTTTCTTATAATAGAGCAAGTTAATTAGGAAGTGTTATTTAATAACTCAGAAACTCAACAATATCACCGTCCTAACTTGATCTCCAAGAATGTAATTATGCAGGACATTTCAAATAGGTACGTCGAGAAACAACAATCTACTAGGCTAGTTTCTTTAAAAGGTTTCCAATAAGTGATTAATCCAAAATGATGTAAAGTAGGTTGGACCCACAGTAAGAGGTCTCAGTTTTCGAATAAAGTTTCCAAAAACCTTCCATTGACCAATAAACAGCCTCTTCGTTGAACAAACATAATTGAAGTCTAGTAACAGAAACATCCACTAACCAGATGGCCGTAGAGTTACTGTTAATGTCACATTATTGAAGAAACTACGAAATGAATATTTTTCAAGTCTCAAGTCCTGGTTCTCAACACCATCAAGGTCGTTTAATCTTCCAAAGGACACTTTGGTAAGTCTTATACTATTAAATTAAAAGAAACTACGAAATTAATATTTTTCAAGTCTCAAGTCCCGGTTCTCAACACCATCAAGGTCGTTTAATCTTCCAAAGGACACTTTGGTAAGTCTTATATTATTAAATTAAAAGATCCCTGTATAAATACGTCGCATATTATATTCGAGATGGTGTGAAATAGTCTCGTTAAAATATACCTAATTAGCAATTTAAATGTCGACCATTGAAACGTCCCCTTTTCATGTTTCTTTTGTAATTAGTCTTGTTGAGAGAATATATGAGCATAAGGTGACCCAAGACTAATTACAATATAAATGAATTTCCAACTATATACATTGCCAACATCTTTATATGCTGACTTGGCATTTCTCCGATACAGTCATCAGAAGATAAAGTTATGTTCAACCACTGATTACTGTCACTGGATACTCGAGGTTGATGGAGATCCCGACTATTTTCATACGTTTAAACCTCATTAATCCAAGAAATACAACAAAGCAACTATAACATACTTATGTCAACATTTAGCCCCCAAAACCAATAGCAATTGCAGGTGGCATGATTTTCAAAATTAGATGACGATCTTTAAATTTTAAACCAAGAAACGTCAGGTGCATCGTGATTGAAATTATTACAAAATATCTTCGTTTAAAAATCGAAGGTATATGCAAGGTGCAAGATGATGGGCACGTGCCCGATTGTCAAGCAGCTGGCGATGGGTAGCAATAGGACAGGTGGTTCAGACACGTTTAGGGTTTGAACGGGGTAAGAAATCTGTGAATCGGTTATATTTTTGGACCACCTGCTATGAATGTTAGAGGTAGTCAGCGTTAATCTAGATTAGTAATTGACGCAACCGCAACAAAGATGAAATTCGATGTTTTAACCAATGGCGAACTGAACAACGAACGAGCGAACGAACTAGCCAAAGCAACATACTACATTCTTTGACCCATTATTAAATGTTTTTTTTAACTCGACTGTCTTAACATTTCCTTAAGTGAATATTCATAGTGTAAAATGATTCAGAAGCTTCAGAAGCCGCCAATGAATTTTTCGATTGCACGTGCAATATTTCAAATAGTTTGAGAGTACCTACTGGTTTCCTGAATGTCTGATCAAAAATATAGTGGACTTCTCAGAAATAATCTTTTAATTTTCGATATTAACCAAAACTTGAATAAATGGAGAGGAAAACCAATATAACGGTAATATGCAGGAGATGGATAAAATATTTGTGAAAATATTGAAAATAAATTCCAATGTATCTCATTCCAAATTAGAATATCCAGAAAAAGAGTTACATATTCACTGAAACCGAAATTCGATCAAGCTATTATTCCACCCATCAACACAAACATCTTTCTGGTTTCGACTTCACATAAATAACTTTTAAAGTGTTGTGTGAAATTTTAAATAATCCTCATTTGTAAGGGTGGTCATCACCATTATTAAAAAAAAACAAATATTTGGACAATTTAAAATTTCAATTCAACTTTTTTTATTATTCCCTCCTTGAAAACAACTACTTATAAAGCTAATACCACGAAGGACATTAAATTATATTCGGCAGACATTTCCTTACAGAGAAAATTCATTCAAACGCTTCTCGTTTGGCCAGCAGCATTACTGAAATTAATCACGTGATCACCTACAAACCAGCTTTAGAGTGTTACTCCTCGTCGGTGCAGAACAGATCCAACAACTGTGTCCAAGAATTGATCAACTTCATCGAAGTTCAAACACTTATACGAAATCTAGGCCTGAGGTGGAATGTGTTATGACGTCAGTGAAGTAGTAACAGTTCTCGATAACCAAGTCGCAAGCAAGGAAGAAGCATCCCATGTACCAAAATTCTAATAGAAATCAAAAAAGGTATGATGACTTTGTCGAGGAGAGTACAATTACTTCATTGACCAAGAAACTTACGAGTTAATGGAAGGAAATGCATTATTTTCATAGAGAGAGATAAAAAGAAAATTGATAAATAACGTACTATTTCAACAACTCTTTTATTCAAGTCGAGTTTGAATCTGAGTTTTTCATATTTCTTCAAGGTATTATTCATGCTAAATTATTCCTTGTTCTATATTTATTTTGAGCATCTAGTGAAATGACCAATTATATCAATGAGGAGTTTGCCTATGCTTCCCAAACTGAAATTATGTGTTGGGAGTTTCTAATATATTAGAGAAAAATAATTGAGTTGCAGATATTTGAAAGACAAACATTTTGTAGCTTGAAAAACACTCCAAAATGTGGATATAGTTGTTTTCCAAAACATTTCTATATGTCATGTCAATTAACTGTACAACTAAGAAGTACTTAATAATTCTATTTTTCAATAGTATTTCTAAGATATTCTATCAATTCGACAATGGACATTTACGAACGGAGTGATTTTTATGAGAAAGACATACGTCCACAGTATATAGACACCTATACCATACAACTGCTATTGTTCAATATTACAGAGATTCAGAGAAGGTGATAATAAATATTGTAATTGATAGGATTATAGCATGAATATTCTGCTGTGCAATGGGAATAAATATGTCTTTCTATTACAGGTATATGTAATTACTTCACCATTTATTCTGAGTAATATGCTAGGGTCAACAACTGCTGAAAAAGAGTATCACTGACTTCTTATTTATGAATTTTTACACGAAAATGACTGAAGAAAACTTAGAGAATATATTGTGATGTTATTCAGAGTAATATGCACGGAAAAAAGTAATCAACCTGCATATTTTTTATAAACTTTCAGACACTTTCAGACATTTTCAGAATACTTTTCTGTTGGCGGATTTGGATATGAACAGCGCCATTAAAATCTTCACGCAATCGATAATTTGAGTATTTCGACTGAATGCTCAGCTCACGCAAAGAACCCTCCGAAAAACAATTTCAAAATAAAGTACGTTTTCACACGCTGTCCATTTATCGCGTGAACAACGTTCTCATGAGTCTTGGCATGTGTTTTGCAATGTCCTAGACCAGTCGAATGTAACTACTATGCATTATCCAATTCAACTGTCCCATTCTTCACAATTCTCGCGACATCCTGGTTTGCCACGTCACTTCCTCGAAAAAAATAGCATTACCACGTTTCATGTTTCCTGCATATATTAATATGCATTATGTTCAAGAGGACGGTCCCCCTTAAGAATGAACTACTGAAAATTACGAAATATTTCGCAACTAACGTTCACGTTTACACAGTAACTCGACATTTCACTTGAAAAATCTTTGTACAGGGTAGGTCCAATTGGTCACTTTTGACGAGAAACTTCTCTATCAAACTAGATAGATGAAAACTGATAGCTATGTCTGGGGTAAAATTTAACGACACACTTAATAGAGTGAAAACCGTATACACCGTTACAGCATGTTTTTCAAAAATGTGCATTATCGAAAAGTTGGTGTAAATTTTTTTCTGTCAAAAATTTCTTATTCAATAATTATATTTATTGGCAATTTCTGAATAAATATAGAAATCTAGAATGAATACAATTTGAAAAATCTAAATATAAAATAGTATAACTGAATAAATAAAAGGTAAGATATTTTAGAAGTGTTAGACGTATTAATTTAATTGAATCTTCATACTTTCTATATGAAGCAACCTTTTTTGGGTATTTGTTATCTTCCACAATCTGAAAAATATAAAAATTATAATGAAAAACTTCATACAAGTGTAGAAAGGGCAAGCTTTTTAGTTTAAGTCAATAAGTTACTGTTACTATCAAAGTATTTTTTACAAACTATTTATCAACAACTTGTCGTATATATAAATTGATGGATGTAGCCGTTACTACGTGGTAGGAACTACTTTTATTTGCAGCAATTGCATTAACGTTAGTTACATATAAAAATGGTAAAAAACATAGAAAGTTTCATTTCTCTTTTCTTCATGTCGTATATATTATAATTTTTATATTTTTCACATTGTGGAAGGTTACAAATACCCAAAGAAAGGTCGATAAAAAACTGATTTTCCGCTACAAAAAACGACTTTCGTTGAATTTCCAAACCAGTTTTTTCATGTAAATTTTGGAACGCACACTTTGATCAAGTAGGCTTTGGAAGACGCGGCGAGAAAACGGAACGAAATTGTTCAGTAATAGCGATCAAATATTGAGAAAACTTTTCACAGCAGTAATTAACACGCATAGTTTCAATAAGTGATAAAAATGTATACTATATTTACTACTAAAAATGAAACTTAAACAATAATAATGATAAATAATAAACAATGAAATATATTTTTTCAGAGAAAGTGTTCGAAATGTTTACTCGCTTCTCCTACATACAGGCGACACCTTTTCTGAACGTTATTTTGTCGAATTAATTAGTTCAGTAGTAGTGAGAGAAGCAAAACTTTGCATCACTGACGCTTTCAATTCGTATCTTAAATTGGTCGGCAATTTAAAAATAAGTAAGTATATGGGCGTTAGGTCCGGTGACCTGACCGGCCAAAGACTGAGTCTTTGATTGGTTATCCAATTATTGTCAGAATTTGCAGCGAAAAAATTGTTGACAATTGTAGTATTGTGAGGCGAAGCCCCGTCTGAGTTTCATTAAAGTATGCGTTTTAAAGTCTACATGAAACAACCTAAAAGCTAGCAAACCATCAAGTATGCTACATTTTTAGAAAGAATATTTTAAGCTCCTATTGAAATTTGCAGGAATATATAAGGTGTCTCTTGAAAAAATAGTTTTCTATCAATAACTATTGATATCTCATTTGAAAAAATACGTATTTAACACCATGCGTAAAAAGTGCTTTGGAAATATTTTCATAAAAACGAAAAAAATTTTGATAGAAAAAAATTACAAAAACTTTTCGAAAATGCTCACTTTGCAGAAGAATTGTATATCGTTTCGTTAACTTTTAGATGAAATAACGATGTCAACAGACAAATGGGTCATACTACAAAAATTTCCTTTTCAAAATATCTCAGTAACTAATATGTTTCGTATCAATAATCCATGAGAAAGTTTCGTTGTCAGATGATGAATTTAAAAGACAAAAATCCTTTGTAATAGCTAGATTCACAGATTTTCTACAGAGTAGAACAAAAAAGTTCGACAAAATCAGTAACGAAGATATTTAGCAAAACGTGTTTGAGTAAAAGTGCTAATATCGAACAGGCGTTATCAAAGTTGCAATAGCAATGTCGTAGAAATAAATGCAACTTTTCAATTCAGTATGTTATTCTTCACAATACAAATAAAATAATTAAAAAATATGTTTAACAGTTTTATTGAAAAAAAAATTATGTAGATGATCTACTAAAAATAAAAAAACTATTCGAAAGGGCCTAAGTAGTAGTCATCACACCACTCTTCAGCAATCTATGGTATTTAGCCTAGGCAACAAGATCTTTTTTTTTGAACGTTTTAAAAAATTCCAAAAGAGGTTCGAAAAAATTGTTAAAGTTAAAGTTATAAACAATTCAGTAAAAAAAGGTGAATTTGATTTTTGCAAATATCGCGGAAAATGTTACAAGATATCCGAAATTTGAAAAAGATCCTTAAAGAGGAGGACATCTTCTAAAAACAGTATCACCTCCCGGAACTCTATCACCAATATTTATAATTTTAATTTAGAGGCGAAAATAGCGCGCGGTGACCGATACGGACCGATAAAAATTATTTTAACCCATTAAATATCATTATTAAGAAAAAAATTCACATACCTTCCAGGCACTTGAATAAACGAAAATCCATGGCAAAAATATTTTTGGTGATTATATTATTATATATACTTCACTTAATCAACTAATTTTTACAAATTTTGAATTCACATAAAAACCCTGATTATTTTCAAAGTACCACCCTTAAATTCTGTTCACTTTTTGGAGCTTTTCTTGAAAGCCCTCAAAAAAGATCCCCCATGGAAATGTTAAAAAAAAATTTCTTTCCACTTTTTTATTATTAATCAAAGACATTGACATTAAACTTATTGTTTAAAGTTGTAAAAACAATTTGTTTTAAACAAATTAATTTTTAAGGTATATTTTTTTAAATGCTATCAAAAAAACAAAAACAACCATGTGTCACTTTCTGAAAACTATTTAAAAAATTGTAAAAAATAGAAAAAATTTTTTTCACGAAAAGTGACACATGGTTCTTTTTTTGGTACTATTTGAAAAAATATATCGTAAAAATTGATTTGTTTATTGAATAAATAAGGAAAATAAAAAATTAGTAACAAAAAAAGTTGTTAATCAACAAATGCGTCTTTAAGCAATACTTTTTTTAAGAAAGGATTTTGTTTTAAAAAATCATAATATTCATCATTGATAAATATCCTCCCAAACAAATTTCAAATATCTTTTAAACAATACATATGTTTATTACAATTTTTGTTTAAATAAAGCTGTAAATTATGAAAAATTATTTTTATTAAACTTCAAATAATACTAATAAATTTGAATATTAAAAAAATTCATTGTATCAATTGAATTTTTCACTTTTTAACGTCTTTGATTATTAACAACAAAGTGGAAAATCAAAATGTTTTTAATTTATCCAACGTGAATCTTTTTTGAAGGCTTTCAAGAAAAGCTCCAAGAAGTGAAAAAAAATTGAGGTTTTTAGTTTAAAAATTATCAGGGTTTTTATGTAAATTTAATACATGTAAAAATTAGTTAATTAACTAAAGTATATCTATAAAATAATCACAGGAAACATTTTTTTCCATGGATATTCGTTAAATCAAGTGTCTAGAATGTCTAGAAGGTATGTGATTTTTTTTAAATAATGACATTTAATTGGTTAAAATAATGTTTATTGTTGAAAGGTCCGTATCGGTCAGCGCATACGGGATGCGCATCCGAGAGGCGGGACTTTTTTAGTAAATTTTCTCGTGTTTAAGGATCCGCAAACTTCGGATATCTTCAATATTTTCCGAGATACTTGCAAAACACCAAATCTCCCTTTTTTTACTTGATTTGTTTATAACTGTTGCAATTTTTTGAGCCCCTCTTGAAATTTTTCAAAAAGTTGCTAGATCAACTGGATAATAATTTTCGGTACCCTTGGACAGAAGTTCCAAAAGAAAGGATCTTGTTATTAAATTGTATTCTCATCAAAATTGAATGTGTGTACCAAATATCAGATCAATCTGTCGACAGGAAGGAGATCAAACTTAATTTACTGAATTTTACCCAAGCAAACAAACAAGGCAAGCTAAATAAAACCGTTTAAAAATAAGACTAACTTCTTTCAATATCGCAATCGCAATATTTATTGAAAACAAATTTTGCCAACTCAGACATTTAATGAGGTAAGTTTAGGATTGAACGTTATTCTACCTTATTAAACAAAAAAAGTTGATGAACACAATTCATTATGTAACTTTCTTCGAGGTCCTTCACAATCATAAAAAAGTACAATTGGTCAAGAATTACTAACGAGTGCAATTTTGAGTGACAATAAAGGAAATTTCCAATGAAAATTTTGTTCAATTAGAACTTCCGTCTTTTGAATATTACCGTAGATAAATAAAAGTGACGTCACTGGGCGATTCTAAATCCGCATTGGATATTAGAAGCCCAAAGACAGCATTTCGAAAAGCTTATTGTTTACCAGGCTACTATATCTACAGGATTCTCAATACCTAAGCTTTCTATGAAAAGCATTGTTTCCTCTTTCAGAGCTGCTGTTTCATAATGTAGAAGATGCTGATATACGTCACCGTTTTGTGAGAAAATGGTGCGCTTGCACTTGCAGTTGGGGAATATCTGGATGAAATAGTTACCAATAAGAGGTGGATTGGCAGACGAGTTCTCCTTTAATGGCCAACAAAAACACCAAATTTAATTTCCTTGTACTATTTTCTCTGCAGTTATTTGAACGAGTTTATTTTAATATGCTCGTTAATATTGAAGCGTTAAAACGATTCCTCAAAAATAGCCTCAATCACCCAAGGGGTTGTAGATAATGCACAACTAACCTTTTTCATAAATTATTACATATTTAATTCAAATTAATATTTTTCCAGTATTGAGTAATTTTTCAAAATCATACACATTTTGTTGTTTTCTCAATTTATTACAATTTATTTTTATTCAGTATAAAACATCTAGGAACACTCTGTTATTAAAATGTTTAAAGTTGAGAGTAGAACTTCTCGGAGGTGAATGAGTGAAGGATGAAAATTACATAACCAACTGACAATTTCAAAATAAAAATAGACCTCTTCAAGTATTGATTTGGTTGGTTCCGGGTTTTGCCGTGGTCTTCTTTGGTTACAGTCTCTTCTTGACGTACCAACTGAAACAAGAGTACTTTGCCTACGGCACTGAAGATGACTACCGCAGTTACAGTTGAAACTTTTGCAGATCGTATCCAAACAAGACCACGGCAAAAGCTGGAAACCAATTTAAACATTTTTCATAAATATGTTTATCAAAGATTTTATCAGTTACTATAAGGATTAAGATTAGAAAAGTTAAATCACTATTATTATTTTCCAATAGCAGATAACTGAGTATAATATTTAGGATGTAACTTTCCTATGTTTCATCCCGAACTGCAATGGCACACTCCAATATATTCTGGCTGGCCATGAATTGCGTTGGATAATGAAAATTCCTGCATTTGTTTTCCAACATTTCCCAAGATCCGAGTAGCCACCCTATACTGAACGGGGTCACCCGAATGATTCTTCCAGAGCGAAACGCCTCGAAATAGACCGTCTCGATTAGCAGACGTTACGTCATAGACCTTTTAATTACGTAATGCCTATCCGATAGCTTCCTTCAAGACAGAACAGAACAATGCAAAACGACATAGAATCACTAAATCTAAATCCGTCGCGCCACAAAAATATTTTCACTCACCGCTAAATTTAGATTTGGAGTCCGCCGCCTTCCTTATTTCCGTCTTTGAGGTAACCTAAAATAAAAGAGGAATGTGTGAGGTAACGAATAGTCTGGAGGTATAAATCATTTTGTGAAATGTATGTTTTTAGCGAATTCCAGTGAAACTGCATGGACGGAACTGGATGCAAGCTTGACGAAGAAAAGAGAATTGAAACGTTCTGTTTTTCACCACTTTTATGAGTAACTAACGTTACTGCAGTTTCGTCCTATAAGGACATTTTCAAACTCATACATTTTTTCCTAGTCTGAAGAAAAAAAGATTCGACGTTTTCAAACCATTCCTTGGCATGCAACCACAAATTTCCGAACCTAAACGATACGGAAATTTTCCACTATGCAGGGAAGGGTTACAAGCTCCATTATTTAGAATCCTTGGAGATTCACAAACATAAACATTGCGGGTGCAACCTGTTAAATGATCAAATCGATTTAGTTCAGTCACTGGTTTTCAAATTAGCACATCCGCATTGTAAATTCAGGTACTCAATCAAGCCAACTTCTTCTATTATTACCTACAGGGGTGTTATATAAGGTACAATGTAATAAACCATTGTTAGTTTGATGTATAAGTTTGAAAATGTCCTCATAGGACGAAACTGCAGTACCGTCAGTTGCAAATAAAAGTGGTGAAAAACATAGAAAGTTTCAATTCTCTTTTCTTCATTATGATTTCCCACCACATAGTAACGGCTACATCCATCAATTTATTGGATGCAAGCTTGGTCAAGACTTGGGGTGGCATGTTATAAGGTAAATCCATTATTTTCATTAGTTCCCACAAGTCATCTCCTAATGATACTAACTTGATTAGCGAATCGATAATCCGTACATTTACGCCAGTTGTTCCAATTCTATCTATCAATTCAAATTACTTCAATTCTGAATTTTATAAAAAAAAAATACGTTTTTCAGAATACCGATCTCATAACAAAATATTTGTAGTGTTTCTGGACTACATGTGTGACAAAAATCACATAATCTTAAATACTTGTTTAGTGTTATGGTTTGAATGGTTCACCCCGTAACTTCAAAAACTAGATTGGTCCGATAAGCTGATCACCGTTCGAACGCAGCTCGTCAAATGGAGAATTTGTTCTTTGAAAAGAAAAGGAAAAAAATCAAACAGCTTGTCTTGGGTTTTGATAAACAAGTTCTCTTCTGGTCGTGTGTATGTGTTGGTACTTCGGAATTGTACATTTTTCTCTATAGTGCAATAAGATTTGAAGTAATGTAACACTGTCACTTGACTTACAAGAATATGGAAGGACACTGAAGTGAGAATTCGAATAGGAACGTTATGTAGGAGTAGAATTTGGCCTATTATAGTTAGTTGAGTGCTTCAACGTTAAGAAGAAATTGGTTTTCATGGTTGTCTCTGCTCCTGGTTGTGGAAGAGTCTAATATCTGTGGGGCGGATAAAATACTGTATAAGCAATTGTACCTTTTCCTTATTATATTATTTTGGATACGAGAGGATTTGCGGACGTAAGGACCGTCAAGAGGTAACTTAATACGTATTCAAGAGCAACTGGTGAGTGACTTAATTTTTTTGTGCAATTTATAGGGTTCCAGTAAGGAGGCCATTATTCCTGATTGAACTTGATGTGGAAGTTAATGAAGTAACAATTTGCTTCTACACGCAATATTGCTGTCTTAGGCAAGTGAAATCGGTAGCTCTCAACTCAATTTCCCATCTGAATTCTCCGGAGAAAACCGTAGAACTTGTAGTTGTTAGGAATGCTGATTTATTCAAATGGCAAGTTAAGAAATGACCTTTCAGGTTTATTGAATTATTAGTCAATACTATTTTATTTAAGCCCTCTGGTTCGTTAATTTAAGCAAGGACAATACAAATAAAATAAGATAAAACAAATAAAAATATAATATCACACTTGAAATAAGAGAAATAGGGATTTTGAACATAATTTCAATTATGTTCTTTAACAATATTTATTATGTGTATTGTTCCTAAGGTAACGTGTAAGCGACAACGTGACCGTCACTTCGGTGCGTTACCTGAGTTTGTTTTGCCTTTTTTGTTGTTGTGAGAAAATACATATTAGATGTTCAGGGGTACTCCTTTCTTTGGTGTGAATTGATAATTTAGTAATTAGTACCTATATGCGTAACCTGTCTATTTTTGTAATATAATTGTTAATCAACTTTATATCATTCCGATTTGTCTGTTCATACCCAGTCATTCTGGGCAGTTTACTAGTTAAGACTGGCTCACTGATAACTAGTGGCGCCCATTTAAATCAACCCAGGAGAATCAAATAAAATTAATCTTGTGGAACCACCCCAACCGATACTTGAGCTTTGGGTAAGAGTTCACGCACCTCAGCAATTGGACAGATGAATAAGGGTACCTAATATTATTTAAGTAGTGCGTAACATTACTTATGCCACAAAAAAGTTTAATCAAACCACTATAAATATTGTTATTTTTTACCGTAGTGTGAGCTGGTCAGGCCCTATCCCTCGAAGCCCCGATACATTCGGGAGGGCGCGCCAGCATTACCAACCAATGACCACTCCCCACACCAAACGGTAAGTGATCATTGGGTCCGAGGATCATGTGCCCCGAGTAAGCGCAGTGAGCCAAGAATGACAGCCTTCTGCATGTGTGCGGCTAAGACGTCTGCCTTAGTGCGGCAAGCCGGTGTGATTTTAAGATTCGAGAGTAGAGACGACATCATTCCACCAAGGACTCCAATAATCAGAACAAGCATCTTGACAGAGTGATCTGGATAGAGTCTGCGGAGTTCGAAGAGAAAATCTCGATATTTTATCCGTTTTTCCTCCTCTTTTCTGACGATATTCGTCTTGCCAGGAGCTGAAAACTCCACGACAAATATCGTTTTGCTCTGGTGGTCGAGCAGGACAACATCAGGCTTATTAGCTTGTATGAGCCTGAGGGTGGGGAATGAATAGTTCCAATAAATTCGACACTTCTGGTTACCAACAACGGATTCAATATCTCCCGGAGCGTAGGGCAACACCGGTGCCTCGTCAATACCGTAAGAGCGCCGTAGATGGTAATATAACACTCTTAGGGTCGCGTTATGTCGATGTTTATAGGCCGAGACCACATATGGTGGACTTGCTGATATCAAGTGCATTACGGTTTCGGGCGCCTCGCGGCAGGCCCTACACCTTGAGTCAGAAACATTTGTATCTATCACACGACTGCGGTAGACTAAGATGTTGAAGACATCATCCTGACCAGCCATGATGAACCCCTCCGTTTCCGACTTCAACCCGCTCGACCTGAGGAAAGCAAAAGTCTGGCGCTTTGAAAAGCCATTGTCTCCAATGTTATTGAAGAAGACCCCATGCATTGGCTTATCCTTGTGTCTCCGAAGAAGTAAGGTGATCTATGCGGCTTTTATCTGAGCTTTTTGCTGAACGGGTTACAACTCGGTGACAGAGTTGTGATCACCTCGTTCAGAGTCAAAAACTATACCAAGTTCATCAGCTGCTCGGGCAGCTGCCCTAAGGAGAAATGCTTCAATTCCTGCTCTCTTATGGTCACAGACCTTGCAGAGAAGGGGATCCGAACTCCTGACCAATTTCCAGGCTGTATCCAGTACCATTCTGACTCTCAAAAGTCCACGGCCTCCCTGTTGTCGGGGGAAGTGCAACCGTGGAACGGACGATTTGGGATGCAAACTCCTATTGAGATGCATCATTTTTCGGGTCTTTACGTCGAGTTGATACAGCTCCTCTCGAGTCCATATAATCATTATTATTATTATTATGTAATTTTTTTATTGCTTAGTACTTGTGTATGTATGTTATTCTTATCCGTATTTTTAGGTATTGTATGGCGAAACAGGTGCAATAACACTTTTCCCTCATTAGCTTTATTCACTTCATTTTATTGTGAGACACTTCTTTGTGTTATGGAACTAGAATAAAGACTATTATCATTATAATATCTCTACAAATATTTATTATTTTCTGCCGTATATCCAATATTGAAGCTGGTTCAGTTTCATAAACCTTTTGCTTCAACCAGCCCCATAAAAAAAGTCCAAAGGTGTCAAATCTGGCGAGCGGGTTGATCATTCTGTAAGACTTTGACGGCCAATCCAACGACCGGGAAAAGTTGTATCCAAATAGTTTCTCACTTGTCTGGAGTAATGTGGTGGTGCTCCATCTTGTTGGAATACAATATCCATATCAAATTCATTAGGATTCGCTCGACAATTTCAGTGATGAGAGGGTCAACGGTAGTTTCCAGCATATTCAAATACAGTTCCTCTGTTAAATTTTGATCAATAAATAGAGATCCTACAATATGGTTTCCCAATATTCCTGCCCAAACGTAAATTTTTTTGTATATTGGGTATGTGTTTCCCGGAAAACGTGAGGGTTGGTGTCACTCCAATAACGGCAATTTCGTATGTGAACATTGCCGTGTAAAAAAAATGTACATTCGTCACTAAATCAAATATTGTGGAGATAGGTAGGATGCCTTGCAATGGTTTCCGTCATGATTTTGCAGAATTCTGTTCTTCGATCAGGGTAATTTTCAGTTAATTGGTGTACCATTTTAATTTTGTATGGATAATATATATTTCTCTTCAAAAGTCTCCAAGTAGAAGTAGACACCTCACAAATATTCGCGACGAAATAAGTAGACTGTTCAGGATTTACTACCATTTCACCAATTATTTTCACTTATTCCGGAATGGAGGGATGATCTGGGGGCTTTTTTATGTACACAATCGGTAGTTGTGAATTTGGATACAAGTTTCCTTAAATATTTTCTACAGATAGGACGATTTGGAAAACGTTTATTGAAAATCGTTTCGGTCTCGTGAAAGTTACGCGCCGCACCGTAAATAAGAATCGCTACAATTTTTTTTCCAATGGACGAGAGTTGACCATTTTAGAGATTGTTGACGTGGTATCTTTCCACTAGTAAAACTGGAAACTAAATGATGAGATCATCCTAACTGAACAATAATGTTCATTGTCATACTGACATTTTTTGTCGTTTTTATAAACAAAAAATAACTTAACAAACCTTATCGGGTTATTGGAATTGCCATATGGTAGATAAAAAGAAATATTTCTAGAAATATCGATATAAATGTATTTGTCTTCAGGAAATTATTAAATAGAGTTCCGTGGTGGCCGTGGCAGTGGACGGACGTGCTGATAACGTCCGCCCACAAAGAAGGTACGCGGTGCTATCGTGGGACTCCGTTTTTGTGTTATACTATTCCATTATGTTAATTAAAGAAATATGTGAGTGTCATTAAGAAAAGTGATAAATAAAGAGCCCCCTTTCTTCACGCCGGTATCCAGGCTGGGTTGGTTCGGATATCCATGTAAAGGGGGCTGTATATGTGAAAAAAAAACAAAAGGTCTCCCAAGCAGGAGGCGACTCCATAAAAACGAAATTGTTTCTATTAATCAAGAATTGTTTTTATAATAAAAAAATAAGTTGGAAAGAAAATGGGTGGCAGCATTGCTTCGTGCAAGACCGCTGCGCCACCCGACGAAGCTCCTGTTAATTAACAGGAGGAGCATTGGTCAAATGCGCCTGACGATAGGAAGCAACGACCATCCAAAATAGAGATAGAGAGAAAGAGAGAAATTATTTAATGTTCCCCTATTTTGTAGTAGGCGAAGATGTTGACTTCATATTCTAGGGTTGTGAAGTATTTGTCAGGAGCTTTAAAAAGATGTGTCACAAGATTCCCCTTTCCGTTTAATTTTTTCCCAGATGGCGCCAAGACGCCATCTTGAAAGCTCCATCTGTCAATTTCACTTTAAAATAAATTATTCATGCATTCATTTATTTATCCCAAATTTCAATTTTTTTAGTTGACCCGTTCAAAAAATAAAAGGGGGAAGGGACATTAAAGAAATGCACTGCATAGAGAATGACCAATAAAATAAATCCGTTACACTCGATACTGTATTCAGTTTGCGACAAAACGTTTAAAGTTTCTTCGATAGCTATTGAAAACCAAATCTTTCTGTATTTTTCCTTCGAATGGATCCTTTGTAAAATAAATGTTTCAATAGGTATTTTTACGATTTCACTTTCCTAATTGTAGTATCGCTGTCGAAAAATAATACATTCATTGGATTCGAATAACTTCACACTCAACTAAGTATTATATTATTGGGATGAAAACATCAATTTTTTGACCCAGTACAGGGAAAGATCATAATTGAAAACAATGACGCCGTATGCCAAACAATGAGTATATTAGCAGCGACACACTTCTCAAGTTCCGCTGACATTGAGAAAAGTACGTATATACAAATTTTCATGTGGTGATAATGAACAATGGAATCACTCACGCTGATAATAATACCGTTTGTTCTTTGTCAAGTTTCAGGGAATCTTCGTCAAAGGCGCGCTTTCACTAGATCACCGATGCATTTCGTTGAAGAATTATATAAAAATTATACGATAGCGTGATGTTTATTATAGTTATAACTTTTCCATTCTAACATTTTAGTCCAGAACGAATAGACTTTTCCTTGGTTGCATTGTAACCGTCTGAACTATTTACTGACTATTAAAAATAATAACTGAAAAGTCGTTGCAAATCCATGCAGTGTTTTTTTATTTGAAGTTGAAGTCGAAACATTTTTTTATAACTCCGGAACTGTCATAAGTACGATCTTATTCGTTATAAAATTATGTATAGGTAGTCGAAGTAACTGGTATTCTGCATACTTAAAGTGTCAGCGTTCGCAAAGGTCAAAAAATCCAACACAGAGGAATAAAACCGCTGCCAACTAGTCCACGTGGACTGGAGAATTGGCGGTTCGTATTGGATAATTTTTACTGACCGAGTGTTATGATTGGCTGAGGAATTATAAAATTAAATTTGAAGTCATGTTACGGTGACGAATAGAATGCGAGCCGTCGTGTTGTCAATGTTCAGTTCAGAAACTGATCGCGATTTGACTGTTGAAATTCGATATTGGTGAAGTTATAATTACTTAAAATTTTAGTTATTTGCTTTAAATGTGGTGTCCTTGGACAGGTACTAATAGTAATAACGAGTGTGATAACAACGCAAACTTTTTCCTATATAGTGATTCCAATAGCGCTGGCGAACAATGCGAAAAAGATAAGTGAATAAGATTTGGATGCATTTGAATATTGAAACATAGAGAGTATGTTTCAATGTATATAAGAATCTACATATTAAGTTTTGTTTCGAATGAAAAAAACTATTACTAGCAACATCAGATTTGACCGAAATTTCTTTCTCAACTGTACGTAAAATAGTCAAAAACAAACCTTAAAACGCAATACGCGATTTGATGCGAGATTATCAAAACCTATAGTTGTTCATCTATCAAAATCATAAAAACAAACAATATACCACTATTACAAAAGCAATGCTATTCCTACAATTGAAATCATAAGGAAGAAATTGAATACTTCCATGTGACAAAACTTTTCAGAATTGGATAAAGAAATTAGTATTTAGATTTAAAATAATAAACAAACGTCAGGCAGTTATGGAAAGCAGAAAAATAGTGACATTGCGTAACAAATACTCAGAACAAATAACTAAATATAGACAAAGAACAACGGCAAATTTTCTGTTTGGACGAAACTTGGTATGACACTCACGACACAGTTACGAAATGGTGGATGGTTCGAGAATGTATACGCCTAACAT